>JACJUY010002345.1:8571-53218 GCA_014220935.1 Platorchestia sp. MABIK | reverse complement strand
CCCTCGAGCTCACGTGCCCAGGCGCTTGCCCCTGAACTACGCGACGGACGCGGCGCTGGAGCGCCTCTTGGAGCCGTACCTGCAGAAGTGTCTGCTAAAGGGAGTGCCGCCCCTCTTTACTGACCTGCTGTCCCTGTACGACCAGCCTGGCAAGGGTGCTCTTCTCGAGCAACTAATGTACAGATATCTTCATAATCTGGAGACCTGTGGACGACTTGATCCTGATGGTGAGGTTCTCTTGACTGAGTGCTGGCTATATGCCTCTCAGTTGTATTTGTTTGATTGAAAACTGGACTAGGGGTTTTTGAGTGCAGACTGAAATGTAGATGCGGGTTTGAGTGCCTAAATAATTTCGTTCCAGCTGATTCCAAAGCCTCTGCAGAATATAAAAGTTCATGATTAGAACATCTTAGAACGTTTTCTTGACTCGATTCGGCTGCGTGTTTAAAATCGCTATTGGTTTGGCTGAACTACTTTCTGCACTAAAAGACTCTAAGTCTTATTTTCTACACAGAAAGAAACTTGCACTTTGAATTAGAAGAATATGCTAAGAAGAACACTAAATAAATATGTGAGGAATCCTGCCAAAGCTCAAATTATTGTTAGGAGTTAGTCCACAAATGACTAGGTGCGTGAGTTTGCTTTGCATTCAATGTTTGGCATGTTGCATTTCTTAATCCCTTAAGTCTAGTAAAGGGAGGCAATGTATTACTCTGTTAACCTTAATAGGCTTAACGTTCTGTTTTTTGTCGTCGTCCCGGCCCCAAATTGTATTTGTTAGTAGCAGCTTTATTTCCGCTCGGTATGGCCTCCATTCTTTAATATTAAGATAACATATCTATGGGAATTGGCGCTCCCAGGGGGACTATGTGAGGGCCCGAGCTAAAGGTTAGGTAGGCTTTCTTTTTGTTGCAGTAGAATAGGATTTTGGTTTGTTACGGACCACCCTTTTTCGGTTCACTGCTGTCCTGTTTTTCAGCACCTACTACTTCCTTCTTCAACTTTGATCTTGTTTCATTATCTTCTTTCCCAACTTACTGTTTCTATGCCTTTTCTGCGTAGATTCCGCGTTTCCTACACTCTATACTAAATGGTGCCTTCTTCCTTCCTCTCTTTGGACCGCATTTGTTGCTGCGGGTAGGGAGGCTAAAACTAACGACTAATCTAATCTAATCTGTTAAGATAACAAAGTTATTATCGATAATGTTTGCCCTTAAATTTCTATTCTCCATTTCTCAGAGAAATAAATTTTAGCAATTTTTTAGCATAAATCTAATGAGAACACTCTCTGACTATTTCCAGTAGCACTATTGCATTGATCATCTCATTTCCTTACAACTTTTTCTGACACTTTCCTCTGGAAGCAAAGCAAGCTCACGCAAAGTGTTTTCATTGCTTGCATTTCAGAGGAAGGGAGCGAGAAGGAGCCGGCGTGCATCCTGTTTGTATTGATGTACCTGGCGGAGCACCACAGCCACCTCAACAACACGGAGGCAGCGCTCAAGCTGCTCCAGAGAGCCCTGGACCACACCCCTACTCTCATTGAGCTCTACATCATCAAGGGCGATATCCTCAAGGTAACACTTCGCCCGCAATCGGATTTTTGTGTATTCTCCTTTTTTGAATATGTTGTGATTAGTTCTTTTGTGTTGTGCTATAATTTGGTTTCTACGTTAAATTTTTTCTTTTACTGCTATTTCTATGCATTATGTTTTATCGTTTTCTAATATATTTTGTTGCCTACTCTAGTTTTGCTTTCATTCACATGTCAGATGTCTTGATTTTTGATGGTTTCTTTGCCTTTTTTTAAGCAAGAAGAATGAGAATCATTTATTACAAAACAAAACAATGACCTACATATATGATGAGAGTTCTACTTCTTCCTGTATCGTATGCTATGGGGACTAGCACCCTCAGAGGAGGTAGTGTTATATCCACTAGCTATAGGTAGTCTTTCGGGTCCTCTGTCTTTCGTGCTTCTTGGCTTCTTTCAGATTTTGTTCCTTTTCTGTTACCTCTTCTTTGTCTTTTCTTCCTCTTCCTTCTTAACTTACTGTTTCTGTAAGCAGAGTACTCTGTGTGGGAACACATTTTGTGCGTAGATTTCCCTTATTCTACAGTCCATACTAAATAGTCCCTCCACTTAGCCCTCTTTAGATTTCCTTTGTTATGACTATGGAGTCTCAAACTAAAAGAATGTAATAATAGCAGTATTAAGAATATTGATCCTGATGATTTTGACGTGATCTGTACTGTAAAGATTGTCATCATTTCAGCGCGCTGGAGATCTGCTGGGTGCAGTGGACGCTGTGACGGAGGCGCAGACGCTGGACACTGCCGACCGCTACGTGAACAGCAAGAGCGCCTCCTACATGCTCTCTGCCAACATGATCCAGCCTGCTCAGGAGATGTGCTCCAAGTTCACCAGGGTGCGTGTACAACAGCTCACCGTTCCTAGATGTTCCTGGTCGTAGCTCGGGTTACCGGACTTTCCTGGGTGTTGCTGTTTGTAGCTCTGATGTTTGTCATGGCTCTGGTTTTTATATCATTTCAACTGCATTTTGGTTATCTACTGGTTTAAATAATTGGATGTGAAGGAAATTTTGATTTTTTGGGTAGTGTTGCTGTTATTTCAGGAGGAGATGGGAGGCTTCAAGTGGGTTCAAGAAAGCTTAATTTTTTGTGTTCAATTTGAGAGGGAATTTCAACGTTTGTGTTGAATGTGATTCGATTTTGTTAAGGATTCACTATACTCATTGAAATGCCATGAAATTTTCATGGCTTGGAAATTTATAAGAAAAACTTGGTATGTGCCAACTAATGCTATATTCTGTGTATGGCATCAAACTAAATTTTTTGAGGATATTCCATGGCCTACTATTGATCGGTTTATTATTTAAGGAATCCAAGTTTTGGAAGCAAATTAGGGTCAGAAAAATGTCATTCGACTGCTCACAGCACAGCGGAGCACCAATATATTTACCTATGTAAAATTAAGTAGTTAACATTTTTTTATGTGAAGTGATGGGATTTTCTATTTTCTCCATGATTATAAGTATCATTTATCATTGAACATTTAACTTCAGTTAATTGTAGAGCCTATGAGAACCATGATTCATTCCATTGCATATTATTAGAGCAACTAGTAAGTTTTGTAGAATTCTTAATCTGAATGTACTTGAATCACATTCAATTGGTTTGCTTTCGAGGACAGCTACAATTTTTATTACAGGATGTTTGAGATAATCATTAGGTATTTCCTACTAAATCGGTGGGCTATTTCGAGTTTACTTTTGTCCACTGCGGCTAACTCTGCTTTGTCATTTCTTGCAGGAGGGTGTGAGCGCTATGGAGAACCTGAACGAGATGCAGTGCATGTGGTTCCAGAACGACTGCGCACACGCCTACTACAGACTCGGACAGTATGGGCAGGCCCTCAAGATGTGCCACCAAGTAGACAGAGTGAGTGTAGCATTGTCTCTTTGCTGTTTGAGTGTTCATGAGGCCATGCTCTTCAGCGCGCTTGTGCTTAATGCGACCAATACAACGCTTGTTGAGGGTTGGGCCTTATGCGACCAAAAAACGCTTGTTGAGGGTTGGGCCTTATGCGACCAAAACAACGCTTGCCGAGGGTTCTGCCTTATGCAACCGAGACAACGCTTGTTGAGGGTGTGTGCCTTATGCGACCCTCTCCTGATCACTGTCGTTCAGGAATATTCGAGTTTATTTGTATCATTTTCTTGCTCTCAATGTTCTGCTGTAATTGGAGGGCAAATATACAGAGTGGCCTAACCCACAAATCAGAGGTCAAAACTAGCAGAGCGGATTAAGTGATTATTTCACCTCATAGCAGCGTGGATATTTTTCAGACAGAGTGGCCTAGTTCCTAATTAGTTCCTATAGGAAAAGCCAGTTAGGCAACCCTGCGATGAACACCACGCCTCTAACTTGAGTGTCTTAAAATTCTGTGTTTTGTGGGTTAGGCCACTCTGCATATTTGCCCTCGTGAACACGTGTAGAAATGAGTTTCTCAAAACGTCTTGTTCTAAAATAAGTCGTGGTAATTTAGCGTAATCGGCTAAGATCAGCGCCTCAAGGGAAATCGAAATGTGTGTCTCATTCTAGTACTTGGGAATTTTGACTTGGCTTAGTTGTTAGTATTGTGATGTGGGAAAGAGTGAAGAATTCGATTAAACTGTAGGTCACTTGTAAATAAAATTTTTTTTCTGGAAAAATGAAATCGAAAACGAATCTGTTTCATTTTCGTCATTGTTGAAGCGCAGTTTTTGCTCGATTCTTTCGTTACGAGTGCGACCTAAAAGTTTAATTTTTATGGTTCTTAAGTTGAGCTATCTGATCTTTGAGAATTACGGCTGCTCTGTGAAAGGCACGACAATGCGTTACGTTCCGTGTGAGTATTGGTTGTGGGTTTGCTCATTGTCTTCTTTAGATCTTGATTTTGGGGGGGGAATCTCTTACACTACCTACCCAACAATCAAAAGAGCGGTGGAAAATTTCATAAGAAAATGGGATTTAAAGAGGGATTAGACTACTAGTGTGTGTGTAGGACTGAATTATTAATTTATTCGTCATTTTTACGTGAGTGTTGACGTTTCGCGGAAAAACTGGTAATTAAAGTATGCAATTTTTTTGTTAATTCATCAAATGCAATGTAAAATCGATGTTGCCTGCTGTGAACTTTTGAGTTTTTGGTAAGATGTGAACTGCTATTGAATACTTGTATTAATTTTCATAATTGACTCAGTGTCTTGTCTTCGATATAGCTTGTCAAAGCGTGAAATGTTACATTGAAAAATTTCCTGTTATGAACAAACCATTGATCTTCTTCAGCGATAGCTCTGCCGAGACGATTTCTATGCAGAAATAATTAAAAACTCCTTTTGTTGATGGCCAGTTGTTAATTTGAGGTGTCTTTCCCCTGCAGCACTTCACGGAGATCATAGAAGACCAGTTCGACTTCCACACGTACTGCATGCGCAAGATGACGCTGCGGTCGTACGTGCAGCTGCTGCGGCTCGAGGACGTCCTCAGAAGTAACGAGTTTTTCTGGGACGCCTCCAGACTAGCCATCTCCATCTACTTGAGGTGAGGCCCGTGTTCTCTTGTCATCTTCATACAAAGTCTTTTACTTATTTAAGATGTAAATGTTACTTTAGCGACAACTTTACGCCATCTCCATCTACTCAAAGTTAGGCCACAGTCCCATGGTCTTTTATCATCTTCCTGCGAAGTCTTTTGCATATTTACGCAATAAATACTACGTACTTCAGCGACAACTTTTCCCTTCGTTTCCAGCTGTTAACGATGGTTGAAAGTTGTGTCCGTTATTAATACCTTGAGGAATTGGTTAGCGTTTTCGTTTTTTTTTTTCATGTTGGTTTTGATAGGTTTTTGTAATTTCAGAAATAAGGTTGATGTATAAGTTGAGTGAAATGTACTGGTATTGGTTGCGTCTAACTTCTACCGTTGCGTGATCTGCATCTTTGGAGTCGCAGTTGTGTGGGATTTTTAATGGTTTACCCAATTATGCTTTTAATATTAAGTAGGTACGGTTTGCTTAAATTTTCTTAATGTTATCAACTTCTCAGGAAGCGTAGGGTAGGCAATTGGTTTAGGATTGTAGAGTTTTTTCTATTCAATAATATGGAGACAGGTGCCCCTAAGCCAAAGAAAAGAATTAGGGATTTCTGTCCCACTTCTTTGCTATCTCGTCTTTTTATTTTCTTCCTTTTCATACCCAGCGTACCGTTTTTATGCCCCGGATTTTTTTAACAGGATCATAATTTTGCTATGATTCCTCGTTGTCTGAAGTCCATCTAGTTTTTTTCTTTATATCAAGAACACATGTATGGTTAAGGAGGCTTTAAATACGTGTAATCTAAATAATCTTAATGCTACCACAAATCAATGCTATCTTGGTCCAAATCAATCTCTGTACTTGTGTGAGAGAAAATTCTATTACGCTAAAGCAACTTGAGACTGGACATAGCGTTTTATAGTTGGTCTTTTCTTTTCAGATTACATGATAAACCTATCACTGATGTCTCCCAAGAGAACGACGTCAACACCGGTGAGTACTGCATATTTTTCAAGGTTTGTTTTCTATCAGTAGTTTTAGTGCAGCGTGTTTTGGCTTTTTAACTTGCGCGCGCATCCTCGTCAAATGGACGGTTATTTAGCGATGACCAACTGTATTTTATTCTGAACGTGAAATTATCGCATAACGAAAACAATGCGACCGTTGGCAGAATGTGTGCTGGCGCTTTCTCGGAACTCTTTGGAGAAGATTTGCTTGTTCTTTGCGAGTCGAATTTTTGTGTGGTTAGTTGGCTCGAATCTAGCCTAAGCCTATTCAGCGATTCAAATTAGTAATTTCAAGCTATTTTTAGGCTTACCAAATTTTTTCAGCGTTTAAATGAATGCGTTCAATTTCAAATCATCTTCCAACCCGAACTGCTATGTACCCCTGATAAAAATTACTTTGAAAAGACAATCATTTCTAAATTTGGCGTTGAATTTTTATTCACAGACGGACTGGTTTATGGTGATGGTGACGTACAAATTTTTTTCTTCATGGGCGTAATTTTCTTCAATTTTGAATCGTCGTACTTTTTTTTCTCTTTGCAAAACTCGAGTTCGGTCAACGTCAGTGTTATTCCATTAATGTGAGAGTAACTCCGGGACAAATTAATTCTAACAGTTGTAGTTTTACCGCGACCGCCTTATACTGCACTGCTGTGTTACGTACCGGAATGCCACCGCCACGCCGAATTTCTTCGGGATCGTCAGTATAGAGGATCGTTCTCGTATATCTCTATGTACGCTCTTCAGCAGCTTACCATGGCGCACTTTACTTTCTCTTTTCGTCCTTTCGACTTTCCCAAATTTCCTCGAATGAGTGAATTTGATGTACCTTATCACAATTTCAGTTGCTCCGGAGTAAAAAGATGTGTTCCTAACTTATTTAACCGATTAGTCCCGTAAATATTAAACTGTGTTGTAACGATCCCATTTCGTGCAAATTTGGTAGTTTTCTAGCGTCACGAATTTACATTTATTCCGGATTGAAAATTTTGATGTACGTAGTTTCGTTGCAAGTAGAAATTGTTTGAACAGTAAAAACTGAACAACTTTCACGGTTGGAATAACCGCATAGTAATTCCGAAGTACAGTTCTCTAGATGATCTGAAGAAAATTTTTAGCTTTTTGCTCGGTGACTTTCTTGTAGAAACTCTTGCTTCGTTGTTTCGCATCGTTCCTATACTCCTATAAACCGCTCAACCAATCTTGATAAATATTTCATACATCGATTTGTCTTGTTTGAATGAATTAAAGTAATCAGTGCTTTAGCTACTGCATTGTTGCTGACTTAGGCATGGAAAAAGAAACAAAATATTGCGAGTTATTTGTATTATTTCAACAAGATAGATATAAACGAATACTTAATATTAGAAACAAGGTAACTGCTCCTCACCTCCGTTTTTCAACTTTCTCCTCTGCTATTCAAAATTAAATACTTAGATTCTCTTGAATTAGCCTCTCAATACAGCCTCTGTTGAAGATAATAACACAGTTCTCAGCGTACAACACCTTCGCAATGATGCAGATATCCATTATTGCGCGTTCCTTCTTACTACTTGGAACTTACACAGCTCTGAATTCTAATTATCTTACTCATCTGAAATCGCACTAATGTCTTGCTTAGAACTGCAGTCGACATCACTCGAAGAACTTCATAAAATTTTGCGAGTGCTCGCAGTAAAAATGTAACGTTTTAGGTAACAAAATAGTAGCTATGAATTTACTGCTGTCTTTATCCATAATCCACGTCGTCATTTTTATGTTACCGCCCGTCTGTCGAGTTGATACAAGAAATTGGTCTCCTTATCTTATTGTCTCTAGACGAACAAGCAAGCTAACTAATCTCTTCAAGGCTGATTAATCTGCAGCCACATCTGCTATGAAGTGAACAGGTTTGCTCATCTCCCAATCAAGACGAGCTACAAAAAACGCGCGTGTAGGTGATGTAGTTTTGACCTTGCTTTTAGCCTCTCATGGGTGAGAATCATTTGCGTTGACTTGCGTCATACAGAGGTCAGCTTTTTTTGATATGCGTAACGGTGATGATATTTAGTTGCTCGCTGTGAAGCACTTCATGTGAATCACTTGGCTGGAATGCTTGTGAGCCGCGTTAGTCACCCAGGCCCGACCGCTCCTATTATGTGCTTGTAGGAGACCGCTGCCAAGGTCGCGATCTTATTTGTCGCTGCGTCTGCCCTCCGCGATTATTGCACCTCGGCTTCCCGGTTGTGCGGCCTGTGAAATTGAGGTATCAAGGATACCCCAGCTCCTGGTTTCTCGAGCTTGAATCCTGGCACCCAAAATTGGTCCGGTCTGCACTCTACCATCCCCTTGTAACAGCCGTGAATTAGTGCCGGTTACTCGTAGCTGAAGAGCTACTGTTATTATGCAAGTACACAAGTAGTGCATAATGCCAGCGGGGCCTGACTCGATTTTAAAATGTATTTTTACAAATCTCTCTCACTATTTAACTTAATTGCTTCGCGAAAGCGAAGGGGTCCACATTTGCTATTAGCTGGCGACCCCGGTGGAAAAGCGACCACAAACAGTAATAATAATAATCACTATTAACTTTTCATATTTTGTCAGTTGTCGGCTGAAAACTCGATGCATCGTGCTTTAGTTGAGAAATTTTCTGCACTTCAATCACCTGCTTGAATCAGCATCCAATTGTGATTGGAGTTGCATACGAGGTCGTACTTGAATTCCTGCTGCATTTTGGTTCAGCCGTTTCTGTTGAAATAGTTCAGTGCACAACATTCATTGGAAGTTTTATTTTTCTTGCCTCTTTTAGGTAAAAGAACCTGTGAACGCTTGATTTTTCTAGTTGCGCATTAGTGATGGTAACGTTCCAACAGTCGGCAGTAGTATTTGATTTACACATATTTTATAGAAAGACTTATTTTGCTTGTTTTTCGAAGACATGATTGAGTTTAGGACATTATTCGACGCTAAACGGCCGAGTGAAAACAAAGCAATAACCATTGACTGAAGTCGGAGTGAAATTTTTCTATTGCAATAGTTAACTCCCATTCGAAAAAGTTCGGTTACTATTCAATAATGGACTAAAATTCAATAGTTTGTGAAGTTTATTTGATGAAGAAGTAAGTTCATTATTACTGCAAGTGTCTTGAGAAAATTATCTGTGTTCGGACGTCATCAGACTGAGAATTTCCCTCAGGGCAGTTTCTTATGGTTACATCTATCTTTCTTCCCTAGCAAGTTAGGTAAAAACGTACCGAATTGGTCTAGGCAGCTTCCTTGCTCTTTCTTGTTTTTGTGCGAACGTGCTTATTTGTACGATTAGTTCCCCCATCGTTAGGGGCGACCCAAGGCCACCCAGTTTTTAACCTCAAACATTCATTAGGGATGGAGTGCAGCGTCAAGCATTTCCTGTACGCTCCCACTCATTGTTTAGACGAGTGACTAATTTGTATCATCCAAATGAGCATCTTTGTACACTGTATTTCGGGTGTATTTCCTCGAAACCTCTTTACACTCATGAAAGCTTAGTTTAAATTCGCTCGGGTTTGAAATGCCGCTTTCTATTCTATATCATTATCTCTTCATTCCCTGGCGCTGAATCATGAATTAGCATTGTGTCTTAATACCATTTTCTAAGTAAGTAATGGTCCATCAGAGTAGTGAAATATATACAACCAAAAATATCACTCAATAACATGAGAGGTTTGATTAGGAAATAGTTACCAATTATAACAACGTACTTCAGTCAGTTTGACCTCGCTTTATTAGAAAAAATTCATTAAAATTGCGAACAAATTTGCTAGAGTTAAGATGCGTACGTCAATCGACGTCTAACAAACAAAGTACTAGATTAGGTTTACACTCGTTAAATTAATGCACTTTGTACGCTCAGCTACTGCTACATATTCACACGCGTGCCGACGTGACACAACAAAAACAAAAAAGGTTATCTAAAACTCCTGCTTACAATGTAGGTGTAGGTCTTTGCCTCGTCCTTGTCCGCCTCCTTGGCTCCATGAACCTCTTCTGACCGTTTGGTTGTTGTGCGATGCGCCGCTGGGTTTGTGGGCGCTGAGGAGACTGATGACCTGGATGAAGTCTCGTGACTTGAGGGTTGAGCCTTGTCACTTGCGGGTTAGGTGCTAGAGCTGGCTGGACTCTCACGCTGGGTCGGTGAGCCAACACTTCCGCCTGTCTGTTCACGGGTGGCAAGGGAGGGAGATAATTAACCCTCGTGTCTCCAGCCAGAGATACTGGATTTTCTTGGATCGCGTTTGCAAACCGCGTGGGTTGTGGGCTTGGGTTCACAAGTTGTGCTGGTTGTGAAGGGATGAATGCGGCTGGCCTCGTTTGCTGATTTGTGCTTGGCCGAAATGAAGGTCCCGGCTGGTTGTTGGTGTTGATGAAATGCGCCTGTGGGTTAACGGGTGGTAGTGGAGGCAAGAAGTTCACGCGCGTGTCGCCTTCTAAAGAAATCTCAGGTTGCAAGGGTCGTGTGCCTGGTCTCTGTGATGGTTCTCTTCGTGGCGTTTGTACACTTGGAACCAAATTCACGACAGGCCCTCCAGCTGGGACGGAGAAGTCTTCACCGCCAATTTGAGGTTGCCGATTAGCTGCGAAGTTGCTGTGGGCTTGAACCTGCTGAGTCTTAGAAGCGACCTTCTCCGGTGCAGTCCGAATGAAGTTTTGATTATGATTAGCTAACGTTCTGTGGCCAGTGCTGGCTCTTTGTTGATGGCCTGAACTGCCGCCGTTTTGTCGTTGAATCGTGTAGTCTACGATTGAGTGCTGATTACTGCCAGTACCCCTTGTCTGGTAGTGGTAGCTAACAACATTTGAGTCAGTAGACCGTTTTGTTTGGGTAGGAAGAATTTTGACTTCGGAGGCAACTGATGGTTGTGCAATCATGAACTCTTCTTCGTCCAAATATTGGAAACTTGATGGAGCCTCTTCGTACGCGAGCGAGTGTTGGGATGATGCCGAAGTGTACTGAGCAGGTCTCCGTCGAGGAAGTGGTCTGAAAGATTGATCATGGACTGGTCTGAATTGTCGATTTTGGGCATGTTGGTGACTGCTAGCTGGAGGACTGACGATCGTTGGGATGTTGCCGTTAACGAACCGGAACGGTAGTGGCACTCGCGAGAACTTATCATCAGGACGGACGTTGGTGATGCGAGGGTCGTTCGCTTCTCCTAATTCATTTCCAGCAGGTGCCGGTTTCACGGCCTTTTGAGCTTCCTGCTCAATGTTATCAGAACCTGGAGGCTTTTGTGAGTTATTGGGATGGAACCCTCCGCCTTTGATGATTACGAGGTCCTTGTCCGCGTAGAAAACCTCGTTCGGATGAAGACCTCCGAGGATATCGTTAGTTAGTGTTTGAGGATCCGGCAACTCGGTGGGGAGTCGGCTGCTGAAAAGTTTGTCTAGTGTCGTATACCTGGTATCATGGTCTTCGGATACTGTGGGAGGTTTGTACGGTCCTTTGGTGTGCGAGTTACTCACAGGGTGACTGTCTATAGGTAGAGTATCGTCTGGAATGAACCCTCCAATGCTTGTTCCATCTCCCAGTTCCACTGGCTTCGCATCGAAGGGGTATGGGTACTCACCAGGTGTAATGACCGTAGGCATCGCTCTCGCCTGTGGTTGGTCAGGAGTGATGAGTTCTCGTTCGATAACTTCAAAGTGGCTACCCAGGGTGGGATTGATCCCGTGTGGCGTTGTGTCGATAGGCGAAGGTTTCATAGGAGGTTTGTTGAAGTTTTCTTGATTGGCCTGTTCGCTCGCGAGTACAGTTGCGATTGTCGATTGAGGAGCAGGGATAGTTCTTGCCGTGATGCTCTTGAAAGTTGTCGCGCCATGAACTCTGGGCTCATTGGTTTCTGCAACGCGTGCAAAGCGATATGGTGGGATGTTCGATTGGCGCCTGATTTGGATAGATCTACTGATGGATTGGTCTGTCTGAGGTTGAAAGCCTTGATGACGCCGGCCCCAAGTCCACGGTTGCCGTGCTGTGTTGAGATCCTGACTCGCTGCAGGGCTGTTGTAGGCCAGGGCTGCTGCGACCACCGCCAGCCATGTAAGCGTCGTCGCCCGAAGCATCTTGCAGGATCTGTTGAACAAGAAAAAGGAGATTGATTGAATTGTAACTAAAATAATTTTGCGAAATTAGACAATGATTTGCTTAAGATGGTGTGGAATGAATTCTTGAACTGCAACATTTTTGTTAGCGGTCCTAGAACGAGAGTTAAAATTTATGTCATGGAAACTGAGTTCGAAGACTTTCTTATAGGTAGGCGGTTTTAAGTATTTTCATTGAACTCTCATAAATACTCGTAAGACTTGTTATCGTTAAATTTGCTGCATGGATGAATATGTTCGCCCGTCTCTCCAATGCTCGCTGAAGCGCTTCGTTTGAAAGGGATGTTTACATGCTTGAGCAGTCTTTTAACAGTCTTTAACAGTCGACGCGTCTTGAATTATCTTGTCCACGAATGAATTTCTCACTTCACCGTTCTTCGAAACTTTCTCTTTGAGGAATTCTTGTTCCGCTTTCTCTTCGTGCGAGGAATGATCATTCCAATTTTTATAATTAACATAATTTGCGCAACTTGTCTAGCGTCACTATTACACGAAAGTATACATAATTGAAGAGGTGTTTAGTTTTTATAGTTTAGGAACCAATAGTTCGTTCACAAATTAGCTCTTGCTGAAATGAAGAAATGGCAGAACTAGTGCAGAAATGATGTGGCCATTTCCCGAGAGAAGGAGATGCGTTTTCGACGTTCTCATAGCTGAGGAACTTGACTACAATGCAAAGGAGGCGCATCAGGGGGCACTGCGTCACGCCCTTTAGCCCCGCAGTGAGGGTGGCGTCATGCGCCAATGACTCCTTCATTTTGTGCTCTGTTTTTGTACTTGCTAGCGTTGGAGCTGCTGGGCAAACTGTTCTCGTTTCTGTGAAATTATTACGTTTTTGTAACACCGAAAAGTTGATTATTTTTCATATTAGAACTAGTCGAAATTCAGTCAACCTTTCATTTCCATTTCCTCCGACCTCCTCGTGACTTGCGAGAAATTCTGCTATAGTCACAATTCCGATGTAACTTCATTTCAGGTGTGCTGCGCCTATACCCGGCTTGGTCGTAAGCATTTCGCTATCACGCTTTTAGCGCGCTAATATTTCTTGCGTGGCCATGGTTGACTCGTGACATTGTGGACGAGATGACCTCGCTACCTCATGCTAGCTGCGTGATGAGTTCACGCAACGGCCCGACCGTCTGCAGCAATGTTTGTGACGCACGTCAACCATATCGAACCGCTATGAAACATCTTATGCAAAGAGGTGCTAATTGTTCTTTAGAGTTGCGATCTTCTCTGATGCGGCCCGAACCAAATTTCTGTGGGTATTACTGGTATCGTTATTCGTGAAGGAGAGAACTACAATTCGCATAAGTTGCCGTAGACTAGGGATTTTTGTGCCGGTCGAGCCAGACTACTGTGAAAGCCTTCATTGCGAAACCCCTCAACTCGAGCATGAGTTTCCCATGGACTCTGCTGCGTGTTTCTACGACTGAGGAAACTTACTTTCAACATGATTGAAGCGAGGCTCGTTTTTGCTGTAGTAAACTATTTTACGCTCTTTCAGCTGAGACACTTATCTTCCGATGCAGCGCATGCCACGTTACACGAAAGAATGCATGAAATCCCCCCATTGTGCGTTTCATGCACACGCTTCATGCGTGACGCTGCGTGTGCATGTCTGTCGGTACTCAGTCGTCGCATTCGTGTGAAGTTATCTCTACTTGTTTGTTTTTATCGACCTTAGTCGTTCCTGAAATAGGTGTTTATCTAGCGTTATCTGATTTAATTTAAACACCTTTATGAAATAGTGTTAGTGTTATTTTCGTGTTAGTGTAGGTAATTCCTATTTTCGTGTTAGTGTTATTTTCGTGTTCAGATCCTGTTAGGCTCGTAGAAACAAATTGAAAATCTAACCAAGGGAAAGAATAAATGCGCCTTCAGTAAATGTTGAGTTAACCACTTCAGTAATCGCGGCCATTCGGCCTAAAAAAACACTGCACTTCCAGTAATGGAGTGCGTAGTTCTCAGCAGGGTTGTTAGTTCGGCTCGCAGTATTGCAACGACCTCACTTCGTAAGCCTGGTTCTCAGCATTCAAGTCCCGTATCTGACTGGCTCTGGTAGAGAGAGCTTGCAATCGGAGGCTCCCATTGGGTTGATGGGGTGATCCGTTTCGCTCAAAGGTTATCATCAGACCTTGACGCATAACTATTCTCCGTCAGCTGCTGACTATCCTCCTCACTTAACGATTCCACTTTTTTCCCGGATGTTATTCTGTTTGTGTTATCCTCGTTTCGATTCATTTCAGCTTAGAAAAATGTCATAGCTCTATATGCTCTTGTGATCTGGAATTTGGCGTTTGCAGCCTCCATTTTCATTAAATATCATGGGTTGCTTCATCTGTAGGTACAGGGCACAGTTGGTTGTATCTTAAGTTCGTGTAGTCATTCTTGGAGGTGGAGGTTCAATGTTTATTAAACCTGTTGCTTCTGTTAATGAAAGGTCGTCATTTAGACTCGGACGCTCTTGGGGCGCGGGTTTGACTTCTCACATTCTGTAATTGAGGGCAGAAGCGCTCTGGAATGTTTCCTCGAGTTTCTTTCGAAATTTTTCGTCGAATGTGGAAACACGTTGAGAAGCGTGAACGAAATACACGTTTTAAAAACAACAGCAGAAAGTAGCTCGTTAGTTGTCTTAACTCGCTTCTCTACAGGATGGGATGCATGTATCAGGATGGTTGAGATTCAAGTCTGCACAACAGAGCAGGCAGACACACGGTCCTCCACCCATGTTTGTTCCGCGCGCTGCTCGACAACAGGGCAATGAGGTTCGCGTCGCTTTCCTTCCATTTTTTATGCCAGTTTTTAAACTTGAACTTTGACTATCATTGTCTTACAAGCCGGTATTGGTGCTTGGTCATTCGTTCGTACGGTAGCATCGCGTTTGAATCTCTTGATATTGATCTAAATAGTGCAGAAATCATTAATCGTTTGCTGCACACTATCAATGAATTTCTTGTTTTGATGTTCTTCTTTTCTTCTTAAATTAACGTTTGCTAATGCAAAGTGACGTTTGCCTCCATAATTTTACAAAGTTTCGCTGTATTGACTCGTTGTGATTGAGAAAGCTATTCCATAAATTGCCCTCACAAATTGCCCCATTCCGTCATCGTCAGTGAGCTGGTTCGGAAATCGCGCTGCGGTTTCGCCGTGTATCAAATATCAGGCTTCGTGCGTTTGCAGTTGATTATTTCTTCGCTTGTGGAATCTTTCGCTTGCATCGGCGGATGTCAACAAACTCGCGTTCCGAGAAACGTGCGCTCGACAGCAAGAAACTTGTGTTCGCTCCGACCAAAACTTGTTTTGGGGTCCGACCTCCGCGTCGTCAACTTGTTGTGAGACTCAACCTGAACCGTCCGCTGCATTTGCAGCCGAGTCACCGAGTCCGTGTTCTGCTTTTTGTCCAAGTCCATCTTTCACCTGTGCTCTTGTAGCTGGCATAGGTTAGAGCCAGCTGTCACCTGATATAACTGAGGGTTTAGATTTATCAGTTTCTGAGAAGCGCTCAGATGAAATAAGTTTGGCATTCAAGAACATGAATTAATGGGTCGTGAAGTTTTTCCAGAAGTTTATTGAGAACGATAGTAAGGAAATATTTTTCGTTTGGGAGATAATTTCAAATGTATATAAGCAGTGTTGGCGTAAACTCGTGGTGTAGAATACCTTGCTGTTTTTATTCATAGGAATGTAGCTTTATGGAGAGAAGTACCACGTAGCTCAATAACTAATGGGAGCCCTTGTAGAGAGAAGTACTGTTTTGCGTTTCGGTTGATGAAATACCGTTACAGAGAGAAATATTCCTAGGTTAATTTCTTTCGCCCTCGGAACATAGTTCCCCAAAGAGAGCTTTACAAAATCTTTTCGTGGTAACATTTTTTTAGGTGTTTGTTTTAGTTGGTTGTTCATTATTGAGGTATTATTTCCAAATGTAAGCATTTTTCCTGTCAATAATTTACTGATTTACGCGCAACACGAAGGATGAAGTCTCGAAAAGTCAAATGATAAACAAATAAAGAAAAATTTCAGTATAGCACAGCTTTCAATATAACAAGTGTCTCACTACACGTAAAGAGTCTTGATAGTTGTATTGAACATTAGAACGCTGCAGTTTCCTACTGTCAAGGCTGCCGTAAATTGAGACAGCGTCATAATAGCTGCCTGATAAAAATTTCTGAGTTCGAAGTTCTTTTATTGGAGACCTTGAGAAAAAATTTAAAGGGCGTAGGTCCGGACCTCGAGATCTTGATTTAGCTCTCAGCTTTCTCTCTTGGTGTTTAACAAAGCGTCGAAATTCATTTCAACTTCATGAGCCATTTATCTCTGGAGGATCTTCCATTAGATTCAATATTCCCAGAAATCATGATATATCTCACCTTTTCCCAGCGATCGCTGCTGTGAATGAAAAATTCACTGTCTTCTTGAGCGTATATTTAATTTTCCAAAAAAAGTAGCTATCTCCACTCGCGACTTGAAACTACTGTTAATGGCAAGTGTCAATTGAAACTTTGCTTCTGCACTTGAGTAAAAACGAAGCGAGTTAGAGAGGGTGCAAGGTAAGTTATCGCTAACGGTACGAAGTCAGATCACAGTGCACTGCAGGAGCAACTAACGCAAAGTAGGAGCGCCTCGTGTACACTCGCAACGGAAGCTGCCTGCAGACTGGCACACCAAGTGAAGTGGTCGGCGGTCATAGACTACCTTGGTCATAGACGCTAGCAACCTCAACACTGACTGCATGGACGGCTGTCTCAATTTCCAGCCCACAGTCTTTTGTATTATGTCTTCCAACTGGTGCCCAAGATGTGGGGACTCCCTAGGTGCCGCGGCCACTTCAGGAATTACCTCCGCTGCCGCTCCAAGTCTATGAAACGCTAATTTGAAATGGGTCTCATCCCTGTGCTTTGTGGAACTTCCTTAAATTCGGACTCTATTCTTGGGATTACCCGGCTAATGTCCGTTTCATTTCGAGGGGAATGAGTACGTTTCGTTTAAAACATTGCCGATATGCGTGTAATTTTCATGAGCTTGGGTCTCAATGAATACGTCTAGGGAAATATTGTTCAAATTAAGCTCTACAACCGTTGATATTTGTAAGCTTGTTCGGGATCATTTTACAAGGTTTAAGCTTGACTCTCATTTGTGGCGATATTTGATTTTGTCACCAGTAGTAACACATATATTTTGCATCCATGTTTCTCGGACGGAAGAATAACGTAGCGAAAATTTGTCACTTGCATGTGAGGTCCAGACTCGCTGCCGCGCCAAGGAATGAAAAGCTTGATTTTATATTTCGTGACCGCGCTGATGACGAGGCGCACACCATAGTGGTACTGAAGCTAATGTTATTTGCTCGTGTGAGTTGATCGAGGCATAGCTCAGTTGACGCATTTCAAGGGGCAAAGGATAAGCTCTAGGTGTATGCTAAGAATTGCCTATCCCATGTTATGGGGACTGGCACCCTGGAGAAATACTGTTGGGTTAACTCAGCTGTATACTCCTTCGAGCCTTCTATCGTTTACCCGCTTAGTTTCTTTACATTTTCATGCCCTCTTTGCTATCTCATTTTTGTTTTTCTTCCTAGTTTTTACTAACTTGTTCCTTGCACGCAGGGTATCTTGTGTGGGAACACCCCTTGCGCATAGATTCCCCATTTTCTACTTTCTATAATTAATGGTCCCTTCTCTTCCCTCCCTCTCTCTCTTTTTAGATCGCTTTTAGTTTGGCTTGGGAGTCAACTAATATATTAATATTCAGTTGACGTTGACTTTAGTATAGCCTCATTCCCAAGTTGAAACAATAGGCTGTAGCTGTGCGCATTGCGCAGCAGTCGCGGTGCCGTGTGTCTGCAGGAGGGAACTGCGTGTGAGAGAACAGCTTGATGGAACCATATGCTGCCGAGTTTACTGGAGAAAGAAGCTATGAAAATAGACTTCGTTTAGCTTATGTCATGCTTTGTTGAGTAATGGAGCTATGTGTATTCGTGTCGGTAATTCTTTCTCTAGAAGCGGTCAAGATTTGTTCTCTCAAGATACATGCTTCAATATTGAAGTCGTTCGTAAACTATGAGCAATGATCCTTGTGTCTGAATTTCCTTCAAAAGAAAGTATTCCCTTCAAAATGTGATCTACTGCGTCGCTAAATGTGTGCCAAGGACGCTGGCTCAAGAGCTTTTGTTTTTATGCAGTATATTTTGTTGCTGATCTCATTCGGTATGCACTGCAGTACTTGTAAGAAGTTCAGTGAAGTTAATCAGAAGAGAAGGCGTGCAATGTTGCATACATTCGGCTTGAAGAGTGGATGCAACTGCGTTGATCTCACAGCCTATAATGCCTACTTGCCGAAATTTGCAGCATGCCGTTCTTTAAAACTTATCCACATACTACTGGATATTTTCATTGGTTGGAAATTTAAAAAAATACTAGACGTTGACTTTAGTTGGGGCATTATACTTGGTATAAGAGACACGGGCGCACTCGAGACAGAGAGACAGTTCTTGACAGGATGTTGCCTGTAACGCGAGTTCTACACTCCGAGTGCTTTCCGGTACTTGAGAGATACAAGCGTGTGCCCGCAGCGCTCCATACAGGCTGGGAAGGGCGTGATTCAGCTCCAGTGCTGCATGTCACAACCGTAGCTCTGTTACAGCGGCATCCTAATAGATAAGCAGTAGGAACTTGCTTCATGGTCTGCCCTTTTATGATAATGTTGGGGATTTACTCTGAAACTTGAATTTGTATTCTGAACCCTACTCATGAAGATGATGTTTTGGCTCGAATAAAGTAGGTCGTGAGAATTTGAAATCGATTTCGATGTTTTAGAAAAACGCCGAAATGGATTTTCTCTTGCGTTGTAGTGATGAAATGTTTTCAGTGCTGGTTTTAAATTCTGTTGACTCGGCATTTTCGAATAAAACTGAATAAGTGGATGGAACTGAAAAAGTTGAACTAAATAATTATTTCGTGTGTGCTTTTTTCACGGCATGATGTTAAACTTATGCTCTGTTTGGAAATGAAATTATTTTCAAATCTTCATAGTTGACTCGGGTACTTCTAACCACAACTATATGTTAGAGTAGAAAGGCTGCATGCTTGCTTGTAATTCATTAATGTTTTTGAATTTCATACTTGAAAATTAAAAAAAAAACACAATTTATTCTGAGCTAAACATCGCCATCTCCCTTAGGAGTTACGCAAGTATAATGAAACCTTTTCAACTCTATGAAATTTTTTTTATCAAGAACTCGCAACCTAACCGTGCCATCGTGAAAACGCGCTTGGCCTTCGATGATGAAGCAGTTATTGACTGGACGAACCTATTGCCTCAGGTGCTCTTAGCGCCGCGCCTTGGCTAGGCCAATCATTTACTCACGTCGTCACTGTCAAGTTATTTTGGCAGCTGTGAGACCAAACGGCTGCGAGATCCACTAAACGCGAAAATATTGCTGGGAATTTGGGATAATTTAAATGTAGGATTTTAAGGAACATCAAACGACTGAAAGATAATTTAATAGCAAACATTTCGAAAAACTTTATTGAAGAGATGGTTGTAACTACTGAAAGATTTAACAGCAAAAATTTCGAGAGTCTCTATTGACCAGATGGTTGTGTGAGAATTCGGGATGTAGCACACATCCGAAATTGGTACAGCCGTTATAATTCACGTGCCTTCGTTCTAGTGCTTAATGTTACTAACACATTTTTGAACTTGAAGCCCCTCAGGGGGAGACAACTGTTTTATCTATGGGAATTAGCGCTCCCAGGAAGAAAATGTGCCCGAGCTTGAGTGTTAGGTAGGCCTTCTTTTTGTTGAAATAAAATGTTTTAGCCATGTTGAGGACCATCTTTTTCGGTTTACTGCTGTCCTGTTTTTCAGCACCTACTACTTCCTTCTTCAACTTTGGTTTTGTTTCATGATCTTCTTTCTCAATTTACTGTTTTCTATGCCCTTTCTGCATAGATTCCGCGTTCCCATAAATCCATACTAAATGGTGCCTTCCTCTCTTCGATACGCTCTTTTTTTGTAGCGGTTTGGGAGGCTTTGACTAACATATAATCTAATCTTTTGAACTTTAAAAATTTTAAAGAGAATAGGTCTTTCCCAGTGAATTTATGATTATAAAGCAGTAAACAGCTTGTATTAGGCTGACTGTTCGTTGGAGAGTGATTCTATTGAAAGTTTTGTTGGTCATCCATCGTACAGGAGTATGTGCGTCCCTTTATTCTTTATTGTGCTATAACTTCTACAATCGTTGCTGTTGGTACTCGTGTTTTTTTACGCTTGTAAAATTGCATCGATCGACGCTAAATGGTCCCCGACTCAAATCTTTTACTGATGATTTTTTATGAAAGTGTGAAACATTGTGTTGCATTTCTAGAATCACTCATATTGCTAGTAAGGATTCTAAACAGACCATCGAATTAAGAATGGGTAAATGCGTCGATGCTTCGTTGACTAGGCACAATACCTCACAATCAGAGCTATCAACCTCCGTTCTTACACGTAGCTATGCGACCGATATTTGGGTACATTACTACCCTGAAGGAATTCCGTGTTTTTCATTCAAGGGATTCAACTCGCAGGTAGGAGATAGTAGTTTTATATTACTGCCTTCATTTCCCCCCCCCTTGTATTGAAATAGGTGCCATATTTTCAAACTTTTGCACGTCTAGAAGATCATATTTAAATTCAAGATAATTGCGGTGCTCTAAAGTACAATGTTTAGTTGTATCCTCGAGCTGCTCATTTTATCCTTTTATTGCGATGTTTTCCCCACTTCGACGCACTGCTGCCTCGCATTTCTGACATTGAGCACACTTGAGTTCTGGAAAAAAGTGAATCGTTTCGAGCTGAGTCACGCGATGCTATTTCCTATGGGCTCATTATCGTGCTCCTGTTTTACAGGAGAAGGTATTTATCTACACAAAAATATTTAAAATTGCTGTAAAGATCGTAATTTCTTCATTGTAATATAGACATTGTTCTTCCTCCCATTGTTTTGCAAGAGCGAGGTCATTCGTTAATTGGCTTCTACCGCGCGTATTGCGTGAACTCCTGCGTTAGTCACCGAACTCTCCTTAGAAGGTAATGCAACTCGAAAAGGTACTCGTATTCCACGCTTGGTTTTTACGAAGTTGTATGAAGTGGATTGCCCTAACTCAAAACGGACGCTAATTCCTTGAAGTGCGCGTTATTGTCAACAAAAAGTTATTCTATTCTTGGAAGCGACTGCTGCTTTGTAAATAATACTTCTGTTTTGTAAAAGCAAAACTATAAAATCGCAATAAACGCCTACGAAAACTTGTTTTCTACTAAAATTTGTGCTACCATTTTTGGATTGTAAGAACGTTTCTACTCAATCAAAGATTTCACACGAGCGACTGTTTTCAGTTCGTTTTGTAGGCGTGCGCTGATTATACTTGCTTCACCTTCTCGCTATGTCAAGATTTCCCTCGCAGTGTTCGTTTCTTTGTCACCGAAGGTAATTGACGCCATGTTTTTTGACGCGTCTCAGTGACACACAATATTTCTTTATTATAATTCATAGCACATTTTTTTGTTTGCACCGGGTCTGTTATATTTTATCACTCTTTAGACCTCTAACGTTCTGGCTGTACGAAAAAGTATTTTTGGGTCATTGGTAAAATGTCATGTTGACTAATGGTGAATCACTCAGATGTCCGTAACCATTCGTAAACCTTCTCTTAACTCGTATTGGTGAGTCATGCAAGAAGAGATGTCCACCTGTTGTAGACGCGAAAAATTATCCGATCTGAGCTTTCTCAAACTGAACTTCGTTTTTCATATCAAAGAACAGTATTTTAATACGCTATCACCAGAAAACTCCATTGTGGACAAAGTTCATGAAGAAGCCATGCAAAATACCTTTTCAAATCCCTACTTTCAGCTAGACTGTCAGTATAATGACCCTGTATGCTGACTTCTATTCTGTGGAATTGATCTCGATGTGGGTCATCCTTTCCTGTCACATATAGCTCCAGCGCTCGCCTCGAAGGCACAACGGTTTTTATTGAACTCTTAACTCTTGTTTAGACCTGTTTCTAGAAGAACAGTTATTATGTTCTGAGAAGATCTGTTGAAGCGTTCTAGTTTGTGCTGTATCTGAAAGGTGAATGCTGCAATGTAGCGATGTCATATTGTTGCCTCCATCAGGAGGCATAAAATAGACGATGGTTTTTGGTTGGTTAATGTTGTCTGTCCTGTGCTATGGGGACACGCTCCCTCAGCAGAATGTTTTTAAATTACCTCACTAATAGATACATATGTCCTTAGGACTTGTCATGTTTGATGACTTTTAATTGATGACAAAGTTTTTTAAACGATATTCGTGTGCTTATAAATCAACACAAATGAAAGATGGAGACCTGATATTTCCATTGAATAAATGAAGTTTTTATTTTTATTTTTCTGAATAGCATTAATCTATTTGTTATATTTGTCTATAAAGAGATAACATAAGCGGCAATTAAATAGTGCTTTCATGGAAGTCAATTTTTTCGCACTACATACCGCTCATTCGTCGTTCATTACGATTCCTCAAATGCTGATAAAAGGCTTGCAGTCCGTTGGCTGTATGTTGTGCAGAGGTGACCCTGACACGAGAGAAACTCATTTGTGACGAAGGTCAAGGCGATGTACTAGGGCTACTGGCGTCCTCATGTTCAGGCGTTCCTGCCTTGTGCGTGTATGAGACTTAGCACTCCCAGGGGGAACATGTCAGGTCCCGGGCTTAAGGTTAGGTAGACCTTTTTGTTAAAATAGAGTAGGTTTTTCGTTTTGTTTGGGATTTTTTTCGGTTCACTGCTGTCCTGTTTTTCAGCACCTACTACTTTCTTCTTCAACTTCTATCTTGGTTTATGAACTTCTTCCCTCTCAGGGGGATACAACTATTGTATCTATGGGAATTTGCGCTCCCAGGGGGACAATGTGAGGGCCCGAGCTAAAGGTTGGGTTAGGTAGGCTTTTTTTGTTAAAATAACATAGGTTTTTGTTTTGTTACGGACCAACTTTTTTTCGGTTCACTGCTGTCCTGTTTTTTCAACACCAGTACTTTCTTCTTCAACTTTGATCTTGTTTCATTAACTTCTTTCTCATCTTACTGTTTCAATGCCCTTCCTGCATAGATTCCACGTTCCCTTAACTCCATACTAAATGGTGCCTTCTTCCTTCCTCTCTTTGGATCTCATTTGTTGAGGATAGGGAGGCTTAAACTAACTAATAATCTAAGCTTATCATGAACTTCTTCCTTAGCTGTTTTTATGCACCTTGTGCGTAAATTCCACGTTCCCTTAACTCCATACTATATGGTGCCTTCATCCTTTCTCTCATTAAACATCTTTGTTGTGTTAAGGGAGGCTAAAACTTTCTTATAATCAATCAATCCCGCCATGTGATATGCGGGCCCGGGCCCTTGCTGTGAATCGCAACCTCGTTCAGTAACGAGACGCTTGCGCCTGTAGCATTGGTTGAGCTGCCGATTTTTAGAAAATGGTCCGAAAGTTGAGTTTCAATTTGCATGCTTTTAGGTGTGTCCGTTGCACAGCAATAGAAAGCTGTGCTTCACGCTTGACTCGCATGTGCGAGTGTTCCAACTTCATGTTTCAGTTCCATTTGCCCCTGTTGTTGAAGTGCGTTATTTTTGCTGGTCAGCTAGAATTTCACTTCCAAAAGGAATGTTAATGTCAGAAATACGTTGCCGCTTTCTTTGGGTATAAGACAAATGCTCTATTCTTGAGTATTTGTTTTTCAAATCGATTTGAGTGAAGAGCATAACACTGAGGTACAAAAAGATAAATCACAAAGAAGTATAAAAACAGCTTTCCACACCTCGTTTATAACGTATGGCATCCGGTCAATTTTAAATATTCCTGGAAATGGGATTAGGACTCGGCAAAAATTTGCATAAAATCTTTACGGCACTGAACGTCAATTTAAGTGAAAAATTAGTCATAGTTAAAGCGTTAGACTCAGTGTTCTCGCCTACCTATGGTGTATCTGCTTCACATTCGCTTACGTGTTTGGACTCATAAAAATCCGCCTGTTTTTAGTGAATCGAAATTATATCTTGGAACTGAAACGTATGCATGAAAATAGCTATTTAGTACTTTTCATTCTTCAGTAATTGGATTTCGCTCTGTAACTCTTAATTGTTAGTGTGTACTCCGCAGAAAACTATCATGAAATATATTACTCGTGATTTTTTTACCTTTGTTTACTGATTGATATTTGCGATGTAGACACTATCATTATTGCGTTCTTAATAGATTTATTTGAAAAAGCATTCACGTCTAAGAAAGAACTTATCATTGACGTCTGTTCGGGATAAAATAATTGTTTAATTTTACCAGTCGTGAGGGAAGTATAAACATCCAAGTAAATTATACTGATCTTGCTGCCAATTCTATTCCGTTTGCTCTTATTAGCTTGTTTTTGCGCGCGATGTTTGAATTTACCTCAATTTCTTTTGTGTACTCGCCGTCTGAATAACGTGTTGTGACGTATTTCCGTATCTTGTAAATACACGGTTTATTTGTGAAGGACGCCAATTAGCGTTTTACTGGCTGACATTTATGCCCTGCATCAGTTTATTATATTGCTCAAACCTGAAGTAAGATCAACTTACAGACCCTCATTCAATTCAGTCAATGGGAAGGATGATCTGTTTTGTTTTGTGGCCTCTTGCTGAATGATTTACACCATACTTAAGTTAGATAAATCGCTCGAGCCTGAAGTAAGATGAGGTTATAGAAAGACCCTCATTCAATTCAGTATATGGGCTGGATGATGTTTCGTTTTGTTGCCTCTTGCTGAGAGGTTTGGGGGCATCCATTCTGTGAATCACGAGACCTGCCTCTCCAGTAGTCACGAGGCAGTCCGTGGCTCTCCTGCAAATTGTCGTGACGTCGCCAGGTCACTTCCGGGAAGCTGTTCGCCAAGTGGCTGGCTCGGCGCTGTTCTCTTCTTGAGCGTCAATTTTGTGTGTTTACGAATTTATCGAGTGGTGTGTTTTGCGGTATCTGAGATGAAATTCTCTTCTCCCCCGAAAACAACTAACTTGAATTGCTCGGTTTTACTTTCAGGTGAATAATCCGCTACTTATGAATCAACGTTTATACTTCTTGAAACTAACGTCTAGCTTAGTCCTGTGTGTGAGCTGAGGAAGATTTTGATCTAAGATACTAGGAAACCTCCGAGTGCGGTAATTTGACCTTTGCTCGATGCTTGTACGTTTTGTTGCTTCCTAGTAGATTCACCTGGAGTCATGTCGCCAACGTTCCTCTCTCCATCTCTCTCCGGCCGAGTACAAATTTTCACCCCCCATCACTCACTCAACTGAACTTAAAAATAAAAACGGCGACCCTGTTTACATACATGAACTTACTGTGTGCATGAACCAAATTTTTCAGCTGATTTTAAGTCCCTCGAATTCAAGTTAATTCTATGAAGAGCTTGCATTAAGTTGGATTAGTGATTTAGCCATGTAAGTACTGAGAGATACTGCCAGTGGTGCAGGAAGAGCAATTCTAAGGCAAGACTGTAGCTCGCACGTGTGATGCTGGGCCTTCCCGGAATTCGGAGAACGTTGCTCAATGTCTTCTCTGTCCGCTCACTTAATTGATGAGTATTATTTGATGCGAGTTTCATGGTTTATCTCTGTTCTGTTTTCTCTTGGCTCTTGGCTTACGAAATTTGGTATTGCCAAGTTTTTAACTTGTGCGATTCTGTTCATTCGATGGGTTTGATGAACCGATCGACCAAACGTGATTAAGTTTAAACTTTGTCAGGAAATTGCACGGTTTTTATAATTTCGTTCTTTAAACAAACGGTGTAAACGAGTTTAAAGGCTGTTGTCGATATAACTTGGGAGAGAATAGATGATCACTTTTTTAAATGACTAAAATATTTCGGGGATTTTTTGTTTCGTCTCTAAAGGTCAAATCAGTTTTGTGTTGACAAGACTAGCAATAAGTGCACACTTTCTGTACTGGCTTATCAGATTCACTTATTTATCATTACCTCATTTTGCGATGAAATTGTTTTGTGAACTGAATAAAATCAGCAAGTTTTATTTCAGACTTAATCCTTGAAAGAAGTTTGATTTATTGAATTGTTTTAGTAAGAATTTTGTGAATTTAAACGTTGGACTCCCGTATTCTGAACACACATATTCTTGCTGTTATCGGTTAGTTTGAAAGTAATACTCTATAGTGTTCTTTTATTCGTTTTGATAGTGGAAAGTTTCAAGATAACGGTTGAAAATTCTGAGTAAGATTTCTGCTGAAGATTTTCTTATTGAAAAGTAGTAATGTTCGAGTTAATTAGGAACGTTACTAAGAAAGCAATTGGAACCTTGAAAGAATGAATAGGAAAGCATCTGGTTCTCAGCAAGTCTCAATTTTACCCTCTACTGAATGAGATCACCTACGAATTGAGAAGAGGAACATAATTTTCTATTGCACGATCGTTTCTGCCATCACAAATAAGTGCAGTACTCATACGTGCGCCACGAGTACTGGACTTCATGTAGGTCACCCTCACATATATCAGACTTGTTCTGTATCTTGCGTCGTTTTTGTCTGGCCTTTTATTGCATTTCTGCTGTTTGGCGAGCCCCAGAGTTGAAGAGTCACAGATTCGCCCCAATTCTCGTCATTGTTTCGTTCTGGCAGACATTTGGATGTTGCTGCTCATCTAGGGAATTCTCTGTTTTTTTTTTGCCATAGCTGTTATCATCGATTTGTCGTTGTTGTCATGAAACTTTGTCTTATAAGCTCAAGAAAGAATTCTGTAACTTCTGGAAAGTTTGAAATTATTCATGCCATGGAGAATCCCTATGTTATGAAAGTTTAAGACCATTCAAGAGTCCACAAATTTATGAAAAATTTGAAATTATTATCTCCAAAAAACTTCAGAGTTGTGAAGACTGTGAATTTTTCTTACTGATGTCTCTTATGCTGTATTAGTTGAGGAGCTACTAACTCGCTCGATGAATACAATGATGAGTTCAAATGCAGAACGCAGCAGGTCGTCAACTACCGCTTTTAAGAAGAAATGAAAATGAGGTCAGATACAATTTAGACGAGCTTATCACCAGTGTAGCAGATTGTCTTGAGAAAGGTGTGACTCGAATCTGTTTGTCTGTGAGCAGTTGACTTCTGGAGGCCAGAATTCTTGCAAGGTTGTTCTCCTATTGAACGTCCTTTCTGACATCAGGCTTTAAGGCTGTCGAAACGGTGTGTTTTGCTGGCTCGACTGCGAGCAACCTTAGTTTTTTCCTCGGCTGTTTTTTTAACCGTAGGATTCTTTGATTTTAGAATTTTGAGTCCGCTGCTGGTCAGGGTGGGAAAAGGTTTGTTGATTACTCACATTGAAGACATTTCAGAAATAAACTTTTCCTCGACAATGTTGCGTAAAAATGTTCAGTGAAATTAGATTATGATTTTTTCCTCCTGTGAAGGATTCAGCGTGTTTACATACATGTTCAAAAATTTTCTGATCTGTAGCGTACAAATTCATTTCTTTTTAGAGCGAAGAATTTTATTTTGCGATACCTAATTGAAATATACCTTAATGAAAAACGAACTCTTTCCTCAACACGGTTTGCGTCGCTAAGCTTCTAGTTACTCATAGTGTTGCCTCAGTGAGGCATGGAAGACTCGGGAGACATTGCATTGGTTCAGGGCGAGCAAGGCGTGTTGATGACATCATTGCTACGTCACCGGCGAGTAGATCCGGCACTTACTGGCCGAGTCTGACGTCATCATCTCTTTGCTTGTGGTTGGGCTCTGCTGCATCTGTTTCCATTTATTTTACGCAGTTATTTTTATAATTCCTATTTGCAGATGAAGGTAAAAATGCTACGTCAGTGAATTTTTTCTCTGTGTTAACGAGTGTAGTGGCCTTTAGAAAATATCAAGTACTGCAAAAAGAGCCCGAACCAAATGTTTGGTTTGAACTCCAAAATTTTTGTTGGTTTATCCTTGGCATCGCGAAGAGGGACTGCGTGTGTCTGCAGGAATTTCATCGGCAGGACGGCGCTCAGGACTGGAATCGGGCCAGTTTTAAAATCAGATTTAAGGCAAAGCTAATATTATTTTGTGTAGCAACACGAGATGCGTATAAAGTGTGGATAAATGACAAGTTCCAGTTTATTGCCTGCAAAACATTTTTTAAAAGTAGCGAGAGAATTGGTTTCGTACAATAAGGCGCTGCAAAAAAGTTGACCTGAACGTCATTGCAGAGGTACAGTTTACTTCGTTTTCCTTCCTCATAATCAGACGTTGGAGGAGTGTTCTGATTTTTATACTGTTGCATCTCAGTCGGGCTGTCAGCTTCCATTTGCCATATCGTCTCTGTTAATGGAGTACTTTTTTGCGCTGGACATGTCGTTGGTAAATCAAACGCGCACAAACTCGCTCTTGGTTCATAACTGTTGTAGCTTTTTCGTAAAGTTATTGTACTGTTAACAAATTTTTAAAATTAAGTTTTTTATCTCTTCTGAAAAAGTAGAAATTGTGAAAAATGTTTTCAGTGTTGAAAATTTAGATGATCTCAAAATGGTTTTTGTAAGTAAAAGCCCCGCGAGTCCAGTTCTAAAAGCCCGCTAAAAACCCTGTGCTCCTGAAACTATAAAACAGATGCACGCCCGAGCACAGCGCCAACCAGGCGCCTGGCTTTAAAGGATGGGTGCAGAAAAAAGGATTAAGCTATTCACTGTCCTGGTACGTGTTTGAAGTAATCATTTTCCTGAAGAGCCGTGGCCGGCATTCCGACGCGTTCCGACTATGACAGCACCCCCACCTGCTCACCTTATCTTCTGTTGGGGTTTACTATGCTGTGTTTGTTAGCTTCTGCATTGAAGAATGTCTCCACTCGTTTGGTTTACCAGCTGTGAAAATATTCAACGGCCTTGTTTTTGTACAGTCCGTAGAAACCTCTTCAGATACTTCGAATAAGCTTCATTCCGAATTATAAAGAAAAGTGCTGAGATATACGTCTTTAATTATTTATTACATTAATACATTATTTTATTTAGGAAAGTAAGTCAATGACTAAAAAACATAAAATTAAAATTTGCAGAAGGCAAACCACTCATATATATCCAAGCTTAATTTCTACACAGAGTTAGCTCAGTGTTGGTCAAAATTGTCTTGAAACGTGTTTGAAAATGTCTTTAATTAGATCATTATATTACGTAGGAAAGTCAATCAATAAAAAACAAAATAAAACAAAGTTTGATAAGATCAATAGACATAAATAATGAATAAAAACATAAAAGTTTGTGTTGAGACGTGTTTGAATATATTCTACAAATTATGAAACGAAAGCTGTAGGTACTTTCAAGAAGCAGCGAGTGGTGAGGTGTGCACTGAACGCTGGGATTACTCCCTGGGGCGTTCATGTCACCTTGAATCACCTTGAATTGCTAAAGAACACTCGGCCCCTACGGTCCTGAGCTTCAACACTGCATTGTATGCGTGCGTCATGGTACTGTGCTTCGTGGCTTCGATTTTCTGCTTGCAAGTGCTTTCTGTGCGCTGTGTTTCTCTCGGTATTGTTCTCGTGCGAGCCCGGTAATGTGCGACCCTAGTAATTGCGTCTTCAGTCCGTGTGATGCGTGGTAAATCGTTCGTCTCCGCGTGGCATTGTCTCGTGAAATTTGTCGTGTCATAGCGCAGAAATTCAATTGGTGTCAGTTTACTCCTTGCTCTGTGTCTTGGTCAAAAATTAAATTGAAAGCCAACTACGTACAACTCATGTCAATTTTCAACTGTAAAAAAATAAATTCGTTAACATGTAGCTCACATCAATGAAGTAGTTTTATCATCTCTGGGTGTATTCATGAACATTTTGTTACAATGGTTTATCGATTTTGCTATGTCGACGACACACTGAGGGCCACACTTTTTCTTTTAAATACGGTTTAAATGCTCAGTAAAATTACAGTTCACGTAGTTTTACCTTACCATTTCGAGTAAGCATCGTTTTAAAAACTTCAAAAGAGTAAGAAGTGATTCGAGAACACTTTTTACAGGAGCTTGTCGTGTGGTTTAGGCCTTGTTGAGGGAGTGGTCAGTCTATCGACCTTTAACACAACTGTCCTCGTTTCTGTTCTTTTTCTTCAGAATTCAACTTACCTTGAGACGCTCTCACCATCTTTTTTGTCAGCTGTAGCAATCTGGTCTAAAATTCCTTACTTTTCTATTGCTCCTGGAATTTAAGTTTCTCTTGAGCTTCTCGATGAAAGCCATACAAACGGAAATAATCGTTAAACCTCGTTAATATTTTTATTCTTTGAAATTCCAAAAATAAGTTTGTTGATGATAAGCTCTTCCAATGTATTTTTTTCAGAAGTGAATTTGAGAATAAGACTATGCTATCATATGAGAATTATATATCTGATGTACAGCTTAGGAGTTACACGGCTCTTCACTGGGCTGCTACAGGGTCCTGGAAAGGGTGGCACTAGGCCGCGTTGCACGGGGTAACTGATGCAGGTTCCTGTTCACAAACGACATTGCTCATGGTTTCTTGAAAACGTTAGTGTCGACCGTGCATCCGATTGCAAAATGTATTACAACTGTTAAGGAATTTCTCTTCAAAATGCTTTGTACCTTGCATCTTTTCGTTTCTTATATGACTGAAACGTGGAGCTTCTAATATACATGACAGCGTGATTACAATGCTACCATTAATGTTAGCTGGCAGCTGTGTGTGTATACGGCGCTTTCTCCAGTGGTGCAGAAAACGTAACGTAACGCTGCGCCTCAACCGTATTTCTTCACTATCATTCAAAGGCACTAGGTCGAATAATTTCGATAGTTTTTCTCCTTGACCTATGTCCTTTACTGTGGCAAACTTTGACTCCTGAAATTAGGGTCTAATTATTAAAGTCATTCAACTATCAAAAAACATTCAACACTCGCCCAATTAATTTGGATTTTCATGTGTTTCTACTTTTAAAAAAGTTGGGTTTTATTTCCACACAATTGTTTGCGGACTCGCACGTACTCTAGAATTAATAATACTGATAAAAATAAACGAATCACCTTGCGTCTCAACTCACGATCCCGGTGCCCCTTGAATTAGACGCGACGCTCGGTTTTTGGCGTTGTGCGTGTTCCCTCTCTCGCTGTGCCTCTGCACCTTGACGCATTTTACCCCGAAATGGTCGCTGCGCGTGACTTGTGCCGTATTGTTTTCGTTAAAGCCCTTCCTGTCCGCACGACCGACTAGCAATTCTGTAAGCTTCCATGTCATCTCAGGGGATACGACTATTGTATCCATGGGAATTAGCACTCCCAGGGGGAAATGTGAGGGCCTGAGCTGAGAGTTATGTAGGCCTTCTTTTGTTTAAATACAATGTTTCATTTTTTTATCCTTGAACAATCTTTTCTCGGTTCAATGCTGTCCTGTTTTTCTGCACCTACTACTTTCGTCTTGAACTTATATTTCCTTTCATGAGCTTACTTCCCAACTTGCTGTTTCTATGCACCTTGTGCATAGATTCCGCGTTCTCTTGTCTCCATTCTAATTGGGCCTTCCTCTTTCCTATGGAACGCTTTTGTTGCGGTTAGGGAGGCTTGTACTGAAACCTTATATTATCTGATAGCTTTTATGTTCAAAAAGGACACAAAATTTGACTTGACACCCCCAGGAGGGTAACTTGTGAGCTTTTGCTTGAAGGTAAATAGATTTTGCGAACCTTTTTTCCTGAGAAATACTTGAAGAAATTTTTGTGATTTTATTGAGTATCCTGTTTTAGGCATATTAATTTCATAAAATAATTGGACGACTTAACCATGCTTATTATTACAATGTATTCAATTCGAATTTCCCAAAATGGAAAGTACGGATATTCTTTACTTCTGTCGAGGAAAACTGATCGGAAATTGTAGCATTGCTGTACCTTCATTGGAATTGTTGACATAGATCCACATAGTTGTTGTCAGAGGAAACGTTGCGTTTTAACGTTGGCTATCGGAATTTGGGTTCATAATTCACGTGCCGGTCTTGCAAACGAAGGTCGATATACCATAATCTCGCCAAGTGCGTCATTTGGACAAAATCAACTTTCGGTTTTAAAGGTTGTCTGATCCCAGCTTGCGGGGAAATCCAGTAGTTACTACCTCATGATTGCATCCACATAACCTGTCCTAGCTGTTACGGCATTCGCTGAGGACTGGCGACGTTGCAGACGACCATGGAAGGACCTAGGAATGTTTTAGGAGGGTCAACAAGCTGATTGGCTCAGAAATGTCATGGTTCTTCTCGCGCTCCCTGATGATGAGCCACCAATTATTCGGATGCATCCAAGCTCACAGTGGAAGTACGCAAGAAATAGCGTCTTGTGATGTAGTGATGAATGCGCGGGCAATTAGTTGCTGGGTTTGTATTCTCCCTGTGCTCCGTTGAAGGGTACACCTAGCGGCCAGTTAGACCCGTCCGGTCCAACCGCGTCTCCCAAATTCTTGCGTTGGGGAAACCCGATAGCTCCGGGGACATCCTTAGGTCGACTGCCCTGGGATAATCTCGAGGGTCACTTCCCCTTCCCAACCGTGGTTTCGAGATTGTTTTAATCGCTTGGTCTTACTCAGTCTGAGATCATGGCTTTGTAATGTTGTTCAAATACGCTTCAGTGAAGTTATTACTTTAGTGTCCCAATCGAAGTGTTTTGAGTTTGTCATTAGAAAAAACTCGAGGTCTGCTTCGTGCTCCTGTAACTGTTCCTTATAAAGATATACGCATGATGTTTAAAGAATGAAGAAAGTCCTAATACTGTGGGTAGTGCAATGTTACTCGCATTCTTTACATAAGCTTATTCTTATTAACCTACTAATTTCTAGTTTCAAATCGCACTTGAATTCCACCGTGCATTTGTGCGAAGAGAAGCGTGAAATTTCTGACGCGTGGGGAATGTTTGTGGACTTTATGCGAGAAACAATTTTAAGCCCAGCACTTGCTCGAGGATGAAGAATTGAACGGCTTAGTTTTGTTCGTCCTGGCCTCAAGGACCAATGGTGGTGAATTATTGCTTAGTATCGCGCGCTAATTACTCGATTTGTATTCATTGAGGATTATGCTCTGTACGTTTTAGATGTCCTCGACTTATCTCAGATCAACGTTGCATGCGCTTCACGTTCACCAAGTCCGCCTGGAACGCTAGCCACACTAGCGTGTTTCTTAAGTGATATAAATTTTACTTCCAGAAAATGCTCTTGGTTGTTAAGTTTATTATGAACTCGCGACAACATTATTTATACGAGGTCTCGTTGTGTGCGAAATTCTGTGGTGTAAGAAGTCACTTTATTTTTTGCATTGGTTGATCATATCGTTGTGCGCGGTGTCGGATATCTCAACGGAGACCTAATGACTTGAGCTATGGGTTGCGAACTGACGTTATCTTAGTTGTGGGTAAATGCAAAGCTGCTCTACGAATTTTGCCGACTGCCGCTGAGAATCTTTATGCTCTGCCTTACTGATTTAAAGTAGAAGTCATGTATCTGAGCTGGACCTCGTCACACTAATATTATTCCTGGTTTATCGGGTTGTCTGATTGTGAATGCATTTCAGTTCTTAGCTTATTGAGCATATTTTCCTTGTCGTGTTTGCGGGGCTCATCAATGATGTATTTTAAAATAGTCTGTGGTGCTGTCGCGGAGTGAAGTTGGGCTCAATTGAATCTAAGAGAATTTTATAAAGTCGGACAGGTAAAATGTAATTAGAAACACTATTCACATCTTCCTGTGATAACTATGTCAAAATATATTCGTTGTACTGAATTCTCTTCCGTAAACGACCTGAAATGTGATAATATTAGTGATAAATTACGTGGTAGTACTGGCATGAGCCCAAAATTTAGGTATCATTAACTTATTTCCGTGCAGCATTCCCGGGTTAACTTTTTTCTCCAGAGCATCGAGGATTTTAACAGCTATACTCGGACGGCCTGAAGACCATCAGTACTCCGGCAACCAAGTTTGAGTGGGCCGCGTGTGTATCTATGAAAGTACGGTAGGCTCACTGCTTGCGCGCCTCGAGTCGCATCTGAGGAACGCGCGCCTTCCAAATGTCGGACGACCTTCAGCTACGTTGCTGAGCCGGCGCAAGCGACCTTCAGTTCGCTCTTCTTCGCGGAAATTGCTCGTGTAAGTCATGTGGAAGTGTCGCGACGTAACTCCTGCTGCTTTGCTACTTGGGTCGTTTTGTGGGGAATTGAAACAGAGTTTCGTTAGTGGTCTCATGTGGAGCTATATTTTTGTCGTTAATTTGTTACGATCTTGTGAGTAAACGAATTTTAAATGTTCTAGCTGTCAATTGATCAAATTAATTGTTTTTTATGTTGAATTGTAAATGAGTAGTATTTAAATCATTATTTAATAGCAGTATTTATATCACGTCTGTTTTTAACGCGCTCATTTTTTTACCGAGACACCAACGCTCAAAATCAGAATACAATTGTGGAGTGTGCTTGTCGGACCATTTTTAGTGTCTTCAAAAATTCGGCCAAGGTTGAATTCGGTAGCCTAAAATATGTATATGCCTCAGTTTTGACATGACATATTTTTCACCTGAGTCAACACATTTTTGAATTTTTTTATTTCAAACATGCACATTTTTACCATGAAATATAAGAATAAACTCATGCTACAAAGAGAAACCGAAGTAAATATATGAACATTTTAGTGGGAAACTTTTCGGAGTTGCAAATTTTATCTTAAATGCAGTAAAACATAGTGTAGGGAAAGTTGAAATTTCTCTGCGAATTACCCGTAGAAGTATGAATTTTACTCCACGCAAGATGGTATCGCTCATTATTTACGATTTTTTATTTTCAGTGATCTTACAGATCGCTAATGGTAAGATCAGAATAGAGTTATCAAAACGAGTTTTATCATCGCCTATAAAAATGAGGATAACTAGAACAATTTTTAATGTAATGTGCTGCCGAAGATTTCGGGAGGAAAACATTGATAACACCTGTAATAATAGGAAAATTGATTTTTGCCTACATTGAAAAAAACTTCGCGAATATTTTGAGGATGTCTTTCTCACTGTCATCGGACAAAGTATCGTAGGACAATAATTTTCTTGTTTTCGTTATTATTTTTCAGTCGGTAAGCGGTTTAGAAGACCTCACATTTAATTGAGTCATGTTTGAGTTGAGAGTATTTTCACCGAAATGTTTTCTATGGGACATAAACTGTTGTGCTTCAAGTTAACGTATTCTTGTTTAGTAGAATTGTGATACGTGTTTCTAAAATGTTTCTTTTTTTGTCTTTGGAAAATTTAGTACGTGCTTCATACCCTTTCTTTTCTGCATTACGCTGTTTCTACGTAACCCACTCTTTATGGATTGTATTTTTAGCAATAGCTTTTTGGGCAGTGGAGGCCTGGAAAGATCCAATTATAGAGACGATTGCAGATGCTGAAAACAACCGTGCTTGGCCGCTGAAGTTGCCTTGTATGTAAAGTTTGAGTCAAAGAATCGATACGTTTTTTAGGGTGTAGAAGACCGGAGGTTACGTCCGACCATGTCAAGGCGTAGAGCGTGGCTGCGCGTAGGCGGAGATGGACATTCGAGAGCCACACTTGCGGGATTGTCCACATACCGACTCCTCAACTCGGCAAATAGTTTACGAGAAAAACCTCTTTATGGTTACATAGTTACAAGCATTTTATGGTACGCCTGTTGACCTTTGTATGTGGCTGTTCTTGAAAGTTTTTGCTTGTCCTGAATGTACTTGAAGGTCATCGTCACTTCAGATGTGATGCCCAGCTAGCACAACTCGCTTACTTGCGAGTTGCCTAGGTTAATTTTATAGATTTTATGCACAACGTAAGTATTTTTTCCGATTTGTTTTCACATTAAAACTTTACGTCTAGTAAGATAATTTGGTCCTATTTAACGAACACTTGTAGAACTTAAAAGTTTCTGACCTACAGCTGCCGCTAATTTTTTTTAGAGTTATTTTCTATTTATTTTTATTACCTAACAAATGTGTGTTGACAAAATAACAATTTTACGTTTTTCCATTATCTATTGTTCTCATACAATTTATGTCATGTGCGAGAGGACTTCAACATCAATTAGGATTGAGAAACCATCAATTGTAGTTTACTGATGACGGATATAACCTAAAACTTCTATTCTACTCTGACTTCGAGTGAAGAAAGCACTGAAACTGTAAAGAAGTTATCTTAGCGAAGTTCAGATTATTTTTTTTACACATAAACATGGATGTGCTGGATACTAGGACATATTTTGAGTTTAGAGGTTACAGAGAAGGTCGTTTGACGACTATACGATAAGAGAGATCTGTAGTATTGCTTGCAAAAGACGATCCATTAAATATGATCTGCAACACTTGTACAAACTTCAAATCAAGTCATGATTCGGCAAAATTTGATGTTCTCAGTCTCGTATCACTTGAGTTGAAAATAGTTTTACAAATGCTGTATATTCCTCAGTTGAACTTTCTAGTAAATAAAACCCCCAAAATGAGGCCCGGTAGCCTTTGCTTAAGAATGTTGAAGTTAGTGGGAGATATGCAAGGAAAAATTGGCCGTTGGTGATGCTGAAGATGTTCCGTTCCGTTAGGGCAGACGCGGATCACCGCAGCGACGCCGCACGTACCAGACGGCCGCCGCCACATGGCGCCATCCGTGCTTGTTGACTCGGTTGACTTTATGGTACTGCATGACTTTTTACTCGGTTGACTTTATGGCACTGCATGACTTTTTACTCGGTTGACCTTATGGCACTGCATGACTTTTTACTCCGTTGACTTTATGGCACTGCGTTGCTTTTTGATACTTCTGTGCTCTTCTTCCGTCGTGATTTTGCTGGTGCTGCATATGGAGCAGTCGACCTTAGAACTAGGGAGAAACGCGGTGAAGTACATTGATATGTTTATGAATAAATAATAGCTTTTTACCCCTAAGAGAGGTAGAACTTTTGGATCTATGGGAATTAGGACTGCCAAGGGGGAAAATGTGAGGTCCCGAGGTGGAAATTAGGTAATTTTTTTTTACTGTTGTTGCAATAAAATGTTTTGTTGAGGAATATCTTTTTTTTTCGGTTCACTGTTGTCTTGAATCCTGCACTTCTGCCTTTCTTCCTCGAATTTTATTTTGTTTTTTAACCTTTCTCTCCTAAGGGAGAGACAACCAATGTCTCCATGGGAATTAGCACTTCCAGGGGGGAAATGTGAAGTCCCTAGCTGAGAGTTATGTAGGCCTTCTTTGTGTTGAAGTAAAATGTTTTGTTATATTATGGACTGTCTTTTTTTTGGTTCACTGCTGTCCTGTTTTCCAGCACCTTCTACTTTCTTTTTTGACTTTGATCTTGTTTCATAATCTTCTTTCTCAACTTACTGTTTCTATGCCCTTTCTGCATAGATTCCGCGTTCCCTTAGCTCCTTACTAAATGGTGCCTTCATCCTTCTTCTTTTTGAACATTTTCGTTGTGATAAGGGAGGCTAAAACACACTTACGTTGAATCGATTGATAGCCTTTTTATTTTCTTCGTTACTTGAGTTTGACCCTCTAAGAGCGGTAATTGTGCGCTTTCCTTCACGTGTTAGTTAACAAATACTTCTCATTGCAGGCAATTTTCTTCAAAATGTCCGTACAGATTCTTAGGCCTTGTTACTATTATTTATTAGAAAACATTCGCATTGTGAAATCGTTTTCACTTCCTTTCCTTGTGAGGTGCGCACAGATTCGAAAGCACTTGACTGCCTCGCATGACGACGCTTTTCTAACATCTGGCGATGTCGTCTGTCTTAACTCAATTACTTCAACAGTCGTTTGTGAGCTACTCATGGATTCTTATTTCAGTTGGGCCCTTCAAAATTTATCCATTGCTCAGGCAATCTCTGTAATTATCATTTATGACATTTAGTCATTTTCATCTCGTGACTAATCTTCATAAAATTTACTTCAGTTATTTTCCCCTCTTATTTACATTTTTCCTTGTGCGGTCGAGGCCTCGAGCTGCCTGGCCAGTTGCTCTCCGACGTCATCGCGTAGTTTCTATTCATTTTCTCGTCACCTCTTATCCGCCATAATCCCTCCCGTATTGCCGACAGCCACCTGGCGTCGTGTGCTTGTGACGAGTTTTTGCGTCGTTTGCCAGCTCTGTGTTGAACACTTTGGAAAATGATATCTAAGGAAGAATCGACTTCTCGAATTGAAGTCTTACGCTATAATTCTCATTTATTTTTCTTTCTCTTGTGTAAACATCTGTTTATGTTCATTTCTCTAGAATCTTATAGCTTAAGTTGTATAAATTGTTTAAAACACATCCGGCTAGTCAGAATCATTCGTGGCCGTGTTTAACGGGAAAGCATATTTTCTCGCCTTTAAACTTTTGTTCTTTCGCAACCGTTAAGAGGAAGGTTCAGAGTAGCTGAAGATGTACTGAACATCTAGTGCACTATTGCTGATAATGAAGACTACTATAGTGATGAAGTGAGTGTATGGCAGAGACGAGAATGACGTACAAAATCCGGATGCAGGGTGTGCGGTGCGGTCCGAGACAATGGTATTGCACCACTTCTTCGTACGCGGTCATCAGAAAGACTCGTGAATGTCGTCCTCTAAATGTTCAACGCATTCCCGAGTAATTGTGCTGCTGCGACTCCATTTGAATTACGGGCGTTCTTTCAAGTGCCACCTTTCCGGTGACCATTCTTTCCTTTTCCAGGAGTACGTAAATTTAGTGTCGTTTCTTGCCATTCCTTCTCTGATTTTTTGTTCTCAGAAATATTAGTGTCTCATTAACTCGGAGTCCCACTTATCTGCATTATTAATTCAAGAATTGGGTTGATATTTCTTTTTGTGATATCGTCCAGCTATCAGATCATTCTATTATACTCAGAAGAATGCTTAATTGTCGACTGAATTGTATCGGAGCCTTCTCAACTTCGAAGAACTTTATTTATTTATAGATCTCCTCTCAAGCGAAATTGTTTGACAAGGATTTAACAATCTCGTTTTAACCGAGTTAAGACGTCTCATAAAATATAGTCCACCACTCTATCTTCTTACATTAAGTCCACTTCTAGATTCACTCCCTCTCTATCCTTGTGATTACAAAGTCGTTACAGTTCAGCTCCAACCCATCCGTTTTTTCCTCACTAAGGTGTGTCTGCTGTCTTCGGTTCATGACAGCCTCTTTGACGTTACCGCATCTGTGATGGACGGAATTAGTGGAAGATGATTCCAGTGGCATTTCTAAAAAATTTGAGATGCTAACTCCCGATTCCATTACATAGAATGCTAGGCTACTTCTTGAACAACTATCCTATGTTCTACTTGCCTCTTACTTAACTGTTCTTAATGTCATGTCTTCGCTCCATTTCAACTCGCTTCTTTGATGTAGATGAATATGTATTCCAACTGAAAGTTGGTACTCAAGGAACTCAAAAAGATTAACAGATAGACGACATGCATGTCAGTAGTCGATGCAAGCATTAGAAATAATTCGTATTCGAAGGACTCAGTCCGACCTTGAGCTCTTCAGTGAGACGATGCGGGAGTATCTCTAAGATAAACTAGATAGTAATTACTTTGTATCGTTAGGTTCGACTCTGTATATTACCTGAGACAGTATTTGCTCTTGACTATTCCTTTGTCTTCTGATATCCACTTTTTATGCTTAATTTTCGTCGGAGTATGAAAAATGCTCAAGTATTTGAAGCCAATTTGGCACGTCTTCTGCTGGTGTGAATGCAAAGATTTGGCATGTGTGGTGAGCGACGCATATCATGCAGTACTGTTATAAATACTGCGGTCTTCCTGGGTATTCTTGTATTGTTGGTTCACGTCTTCAATGCACAATTCAAGGAACATTTCTTGTCTCTGGGAAGTTTTGCAACAAAGCTGTCGTGTTGATACCGTCTCTTTGGCAACAGGTGTAGTGGTCGCTAGTGCATGCTGAACGTCTTATTGCGTTAAATGGCTTGTTGTACATTCGTGAATTTTGTAGGCACTTAGTGTGCGCTCTTTTCGCCGCACACTTCGCAGCTTTTAGCTAGCTTTTTAAATGATTAACACAATGTTTTGTAATGCGGGTGACCCAACAAATTAAAAAGAAACCTGCCTCGTAGTATGAAATTGCATTAGCATTATTTCCTGGATCTACTGTGAAAATTTTTGGTTTGTGATAGTTGTTTATATTTACCTTTCATTTTAGTTTGGACTTGAACGGAGATCACTAAAGAATTTCAGAGCTGAGTGTAAACTGTGCGTCTTACTTTCAACTAATGTCACTTCTAACTTGTCACTGCTATTTGACCTGTGAATAATCAGACGCATTTTCACATGAATTCTAAACGAATTACAGTAATTTAAACACGTTCACTATATTGTCAGGTTGTCCTGTTGTTAGTATCAGGTGGTATCTTTTAGCTACTTAAAAGTAAAGCGAATGAATATTGGTGCGCGAGTAGTAAGTATAACCTCATAGAAAAAAGTCGCTCTGTTTCTGATTCATTGACTAGGAAATCATAAACTCGTTCATTTGGCTTGTGCACTTCGCTATAATGTGATGCACCGATCGAAGAGACCGTGTGAATCCGAAAACCTGGTCCTCATTTGGCATTCATTAGCATTTGCGCCGAGCCTTCCGTGTCTCATTATTGGCATTAGTCATGCGCCGCCATTATTCCGATCAGCGAGTCTCTTGTTAGTTGAATATCTATGAAATCGACAAAAATTGTATTCTATCAGCTTCTACAGTTATGACTCATAATACGTGCTCAAAAGTGAAGTTTACTTCTGCTCAATCCGCGTGTCATTTTTTTATCTTTTATGTCGCGGATAGATTTCACTCTGCGTTCCAGTATATTGATATTAAAAATGTTGTCTGCGCTTTTGCTATCTATTTTATTTGCGCAGACAGACTGTGTTGCTCGCTGCACTCTTGGAACTATCACTTACGGGCGTGTATTTTAATTAACCCTTTGAAGTTGAGCTAGATCAGCTTTTGGTTCCATGTTAATGCGCCTCACCATGATTGTGTTCGGTGTGGTCTTGGTTGGAAGATAAAGCAGCGCAATCCAATTCTGAAAAGACGTGGCAAAGAAAAGGGAGGGAAATAATCCAGTTGTTTCCCATTTCGCTCTTCTTTAGTTCTATGCCTTGAAGCTTACGGAATGGTGGCCTGGATTCTCGTGGTGGCCTGGACGGTATTCAAGCATGCGAACGTTTGTGGGTGGGTGCGCGCTTGTTGCAATTAGGGAAACCTTCAATTCTTGAGGTTTGTTCAAATGATTGGGTTAGTTCAATAATACACTCAGAAGCAAGTAAATTTTATGGGAATTTTCCAAGTGACATGCCTAGCAATAACGACGTCCCTTGTAAATGTCTGTTGAAGGTTTTGTTTTACGTTGATAAGATTCATTTGTAAGGTATTACAGATGGCATTAAAGACCCGGGGGTGATCAACGTTCAACTACAATGTATTTTAGGGCAGCAGTTGAGTAAACCTGTTGCGTTTTTCAAGATTTGAAAGATTTTCTTTCCTTTTCATTGGTAAAGGACAATATCGCAGCGATAGTATGACTCAGAAACATCAAATGAGTGAGATCTTACATCGACTTCTTTATGTTACTCCTAGATGAAGGTGTGAGGTCCCGAACTGCTGAAGGTTAGGTAGGTTTTCCTTTTTGCCGAAATAGATGTGTTTTCTGTTTTCGTACTCTCCATCTTTTTTCATTTAATGCTGTCATTTTTCAGGAGATATTATTTATTCCCTCATCTTTAATCTTGTCAGTTTTTCAATCTGTCTTCCCATGCGAGGGGTGTGCGTATGCGTGCGCATTTCTCGTTCCTTTAATTTCATACTAAATGGTACCTCATTTTCCTCTCTTAGGGATACCTTTGTTGTGGCTAGGGAGGCCTAAACAAACGTGCAGTTTAATTTTTCTGAATTCTAGGTTAATCGTTTTGGCTTGTCATCGCAGAAAAGAACTGTTCACAGGTATCATTTGTGTTCATGGAAAATACGGAACTAGCGCTCCTCCGAGGAAGATGTGAGGTCTCAAACAGAAGATTAGGTATGTCTTTTTCTTGTTGAAATTGAATATTTTTGTTCTGTTGCAAACCATTTTTTGATTGGGTTCACGGGTGGCTTGTTTTTCAGCAATTACTTTCTGTAATTTTTGTCCTGTTTCAGAAACTTCCTCTCTAACTTACTGTTTCTGTGCGCAGCTGATCTTGTGTGAGAACACACCTTGTGCCGAGATTACACGTTCCCTTAACTGTACTAAATGGTGCCTTAATAATTCCTCTCGTTGGAACTCTTTTTTTTTCTTGTTAAGGAGACTTGAGAATTAACTTAACAAATCTAATAATGGAGAATGCACGGTGAAGTTAAATTTTATTTTGAGAAGTTTATGAATCGGGTTAATTAAATATGCCGTTAAAATTTTTTATCGTCGAAAGCATGACGCAAATCGGCAAGTAAATTTGACAGGCTTGATTTATTTAAGTTCATCTTGTCCGAAGCTATGAGTTGCTGCTGCGTTATTGTATGCGCCTCCCATTCTTCACGTTAGCCTTGCGTCAGACCGGTTTGTTGCCATGCTAGCTCCCTTTATCTTTTTTATTTATCGTGATGCTTTTAGTTTTGCGCTCCAGAAAACGTCTTCGGATTGCCGTGGGCAAACATGTACAAAAATTGAAAAATTCCCTTACTTGTAAGATTCTAACGCGGAGTTCAGGGTGGTCATGGAAATTGACGTTTTGTTGACCAGATACTTTTTGGATTGATGATAGTGTTACGTAAATGTATGCGTGATGTAGGTATACTGTACATCGAAGAAGGCGGATACCCTAGCAGACGTCTCGTTACTAAGTTCAGATGACCCTGTCTTCATCGAGATCAAGTTGAGTAATTCGCTACATCATTGCAAGACTGTCGTAACTCTAATTTTGTGATTTTTCAGGAAATACTTTTTAAAGTATCGGAGTCATGTAACTCGAATAATTTTACGCAAAGCAACAAAACTTACCATCGCGATTAGGTAAATTGGGCTCCGCTTGATTGTCGAATAAACCAAAAAGACGTAGAATTAATTCAGCATTCTAAATATGAACATTGTAACTCTATACTTTAAATTTTTGAGTTATGACAGTCTTACAATGATGCAGCGGTTATGGTGTGAAGCTTTCAAGATTTGGACGTAGGAGATAGGAATAATTTTATTCGTGTTTTTATCTTCGGAAAAGGTTGTGTTAAATTCATTCATTTACTATGAGTCGAAATAGAACAACGTAAGTTGTGTATTAACACGATGACTGCGATGGGTTAAACTGAAGTTCAGTATTCAACTCAAATTTAAATTTAAAATTTGTAAGAAATGTTATAAATACCAAACATTAACTGGGTTCATTAAATACCGTTAATTTTTAACGATTGTTAACAATTTCTCAAACGACCCTGCGATGGGTCGTTTCGCAGGAAGAAATATTTGAGCGCAACCCACCGGTGGGTCGTATCGCAGTCAACGTGTTATACATGTGTATTCGTGTATCACAAGTTGAAGAAGAAATGAAAGATTTATGCTAGTGACATTCAAATGGGTGTAGTTCACTGCAGTCGCTAAGAGTTTATTGTTAGGATCGCGCGTGAGTAAGCGGACAGCCTTCCCTGTCTCGAGTTCTCTTCGCGTTACATTCGTGTGGGAATGCACTGTGTATTGGTACCATTGAGTCCTGCTCTTAATTCCTTGCCTTAAAAAGGATTTTGATGTGAATTTGCTGCCTGAAAGGCCAAACATGAACAGATGTAAGTTCTCTTACATGGAAAAACCTGAAATGAAATACAGAACCTTAAGAAATGGTGTGAAATACAGAACAGTGAAAGCTTCCGTAAGTGTGGTAGGTTGTGTCTTGTACGCGTCTTGGGGGTTTTCTGGTTTTTTCCCGCATCTGGAGACCCCTGTCTCCGTTCTCCAGAGGAAATTCCCCTGCAGTCGTAGGAAAATTGGTAGTTTTGTGTGGCACGGATTGTGCAGCACGTCGTTTACTTCCTGTCATTGTCTACTCAATGTTTATTATTACCATTTTTCACTCGAATTAACTCGATGTGTCCACGATCACCAACCTTTTCGGAAGAGCTCCGACGTACTGGAACTGCTAAAGCGACTGTGTTGCAGTAAAAGACGCTGTTCTCTGAACGTCGGTGACGTGAATTAATAGCAGTGTCTTCTATTTATCCTTTTTACGTGTTATGTGTCTTCTGAAAAATCGGCTGAATAACATCGTATTCTCAACTTAAGTGCACAAAATCGTCTAAATATAATACGAGTCTCTCCAGTATTTTCCTGCTAGGTTATCGTTGAGCCGAGAAGAGAGGCCTTAGCTCGTAGCGGTCACGACTGAGTCTCTCCCC
>JACJUY010002344.1:92660-109892 GCA_014220935.1 Platorchestia sp. MABIK | reverse complement strand
GAAGGACGAGGCGGAGGTGGACAAAGTGGTGAAGGACGAGGCGGAGGTGGACAAAGTGGTGAAGGACGAGGCGGAGGTGGACAAAGTGGTGAAGGATGAGGCGGAGGTGGACAAGGCGGAGGTGGACAGGATTGAGGTGGCGGACAAAGAAGGGGCAGAAGAGGAGCAGCAGGACGCATGATGAGGACGCAAAGAGCTAAAGACCACGTGTCGCTGGCCTGAATGCCGGGCTGAGGTGTGGCCGAGTCACGCTCAGGGCGCTGAGGGACGGAGGACCATATGGCGGAGGACGAAAACACCAAACCCCAAGTTATATAGACGACAAAATGCATGGCTAAGCCTCATCGTGAAACATTTGTCAATTGAAAGTGATTTAGGTCAGAAAATTATAGAGAATGAACTCTTAAGTATCCCGGTGCGTGAATCCCTAGTACATAAAATCTTAAAATATTGTTCTCTTCCTCAGGTCAGAGCGAAGGCAGTTCGTTTTAAATCAGTGAGCAATATCTGAATAATATCAATACTGGAGAACAGGAAATTTTATTTCATGTCCTAAATATTTTATATTGTTAATAATTGGATAAATATAGGGTAGAAAATTTTAATTCATGGCTGCATCATTGAAAATTTAAAATGAAACTATTTGCCTTTCTTTCGGAAGGAACTGGGCTTAGCTCAAAACAAAAATCGGATCCCACATTTTAATAAATGTTTTGAAGAATACTGATAAGAAGTAGTTGTTTTAAGGATGACCGCCCTGAAATAAATTTAAAAATACGTAAGTAACGAAAAATTTAAAATTTTTTTTATTATACTTTTCTACAATGTACACAAGAGAGATAAGTTGGTGTAGGAATAATGAAGGGAAAAAATCGGGAGTTTTATATCTAGGCCTGTTGATATGGTAGATAGTTTCGATAAAGCTTTACATTTTAGTTGAATTTTATACAACTGTGAAAAACCCCTCTGTTATTGTGCGTGCTTTTGATTTTCTCGGCAAAGAACGTTAGATCGTTGTGTGACGATGTGGTGAAATAATGCTTCCTGATGTGATGCAGCTGTGGCCATTTACCGCCGCCGAGTGGCTTTGTCATGGTAATTATTAATCGGAAGTATTGCATTAAAAACTTCGAAGACCTAAACTAAATAATTTTCTTTCCCCTCACTGCAAATCTGTAGCTAGTAAAAACACTTGGAACAAAATTCTGAGAACAAAACTTGTCGGTTGCACACACTTCGTAAACTATTTCAGGTTAAATTAATGTCACTGGTTTCAAATATGGCATGAGTTACTTTCTATCGAGTCAAGTTTTCTTGCAATCAGTTATCTCCCATTTACTACTGGTACTAAATGGGTAGACCACCAGATACTAATAAAATTCTTAACCAGTACAAATTAATGTAATTCAAAACCCGTTACAAACATGCAGTATTAAATTATAATCACTTATATTTGCCTTTGCAAACACATTGCGCGGATTCATCAGTTGCTTTTGCGAAGAATGGCAGAAACTTGTTGGTTAAAGGAGCGTCTAGAACAGTGGATCTTAACATGGGGGGCTCGAGCCTCCGTAGTAAAGTGTGATTTTTCCCTGCAATGTTTTCGATCAAAGATTCTTGTGACTCGCTAGACAACAGCAAAGGAAGACTTTAATGATTTAGATTTGGAGTTGTTCTGGGTCAAGTACCATCCAGTTTACCCTTTGATCACACAAGGTCTTCAGGTTCTTGTAATGTTGGGATTCACATATTTATGAGGAACTGCATTTTCGCGCTCGTACCCATCAAAACTCAATACAGAAATCGTCTGAGCATCGAAGGAGATTTACGTTGTGCCCTTTCTAGCATTCAGCTTAACATTCCAAATCTAGTGTCAAAGAAACTGTGCCAAAAGTCCTTTTAATTCTTTTTTTTACATCTAATAGCAATGAAGTAGTATCAAATATGTCGATGATGTAATTGGTTCCTATTTAATGGAATAGAATAAATAGATTCAATAGAAAATTCATGTTTTTGTTTCTGCGCTAACCTTGGCGTCAGTTATTTAAAAACACTAAGGGGGATTCGAAGGAAAAATTATATTCGTAAGGGAGGCTTAGGAGTAAAAAGGTTAAGAACCACTGGCCTAGAATGTTGCTTCCTGTGCAGTCTCACTGAATGCTCTAGCAATAGTCGGCCATCATGTGAGCGTCCCAGCGATCTTGATATCGATCTTCCGTGATTTTGACATCCTACTGTATGCGTTCACCCTGCTCGTCACTCACGTCACCTAAGTTTTCCGGAAATGATTCTATATGACTCTAAGAAATTCATCCTAATGCTCATGTTGCAACCTAATACCTGGAAACTTTCCATTAAAGATTCAAATAGCTCTGTATATTTATTTAATTTCCTGTTTCCATGTAAGTTCCTTAAGACAAAATGTGCTCCACATACTTTTTTCTCAACATCAGTCACAGAGTGTGTCAAAGCTTGATCTTTAATCAGCTTCCTAATTTGCGGGCCATTGAAAACACGTGCTTTGAGTTCTTTTGTAGTTACACCGGGGAACGTACGCGTCAAACAAATACTTGAAACAGTCACTGTCGGTATTGAGCGCGTTGACGAACTGTTTCATAAGGCCTAGCTTGATGTGAAGAGGCGGGAAAACAATTTTCTTACGTTCCACTAGGGGTTCATGAATGATGTTGTTTCCCCATTATTGTAGTTTTAGCAACTGGCCATTCCTTTTGAATTCAGTGTCTGTCTTTGGCTTTGCAGTCCTACACATATAGATGCACGTAAAGCAAGGGAGTTTTGTGTAGCCACTTTGCTGTCCTAACAAAAAATTTACCATTTTTAGACCAACACAAATGCATGATCCATTTGTGTTCGTCCTATTTGAGTAGCTGCAATACTGTTTTGATGTGTTCGTATTTTGATTTCAGGTGTTCTGAGTGTTCTATTAATATAGCGCCAAAGATGTCTGTGTGTAATAAAACGCATTTCAGACTTCGCTTGGAGCTGTCTATAAAGAGGCGCCACTCTTTCGGATCAAAACCTGTAGCTCCCATCGCGGTTGCTATTCAAGGAATATCACAACAGTAGACGAAGTTGAATTTTAAATCAAATTAAGAACTGTCAGAGGTCATCTTCTCTGTTGCGATACAATGTTACCTTTGCGTCCATTTCCAGTAAGTTTTTATCTTTTAATCGTGAAGCCAGCAATTCTCACAGCTTTTTAGAGAACCCAAATCTCAAACTAAATCAACGAGTTCTACATAGCTAAATGTTTGCGGTTCTGTTGATACGCCTTCAAAATCTGAGTCACTGTTTCTGTTAATTGATGTCTCTGACAACCCAGTGTCACATTCGCTGTCAGAGTTAAGAGACGCAAGTTGAGTGAAGATAGGTTTTGGAACATCATCTGAATGGGGCACAAGTCTGATTGCTCAATCTAAACTAGGGTATATGATGAGCTGACGAGATAAACCAGTAAGCCCAACTACATCACTAAGGCAGAAGTAACAGTGTGTGACATGGTCTCGTGGCTCACGCCATATCATCGAAATGCCGAATTTTATTTTACTTTATTCCTTAAGTCCACTGACGTACGTTATCTTTGCAGGAATAACATACCTTATGTGGTGCCTTAGGTTGATCTTGATCTCCATAATTCACTTGAAAGTAAGGAAAGTAAACTCGTTTTACAAATTCACCAATGTTCCTTCTTTACTTTGGAGCTGTGAATATACCACCCATGTAGCAGAGCGCATCCGGACGCGTCACACATTTCCTTTTACTCGATTGATAAGCCATTTTTCCTCCAACAGTTTTCTGAAAGATGTAAAAAAAGCATTGAAACTTTTTATAATGACAGGATTTCATTTACCACCACTGTACTATTGGAAATAATCAAAATTTTTGTTTAAAACAAAAACACAGACGCGTTACAGAAAAACTAGACCTGATCTTCACAAACGAATGCCATTTTTGGAATCAGTGACCTCAAATCCACAAGAATTAAGTGTCAGAACTCATGTAACCGAAAGTGTGTTCCATAATGTATAATTTTATTTCTTACGTCAGCGAAAACGCATTTTTTAATTAATGCATTTTACCAGTGGTTGCCGCGATAACTTTTTTTTCAACTTGCGACAACGATAGAATGATAATTTTTCCCCAACCTGCGATAAACAATACACGATAAAAAAAATTCAAAACCCAACCTGCGGCAAGCGATGAACGGTAAAACGATGACGATAAATTTTTTTTACTTGCGATAACAATAGCGATAAATGATAAGTACCTTCATTTTATTGAAATATTTAAAAAAACATGCAAACTATTTTTCCACAGTGAAAATTAATTAAACTAAACAAAAACTGTCACTGGAACCAGTCTATGGCCTACAAGTTCTATTCCACATAAGTATCTCTCTCTGAGTCAGACTCTCCCTCCCTCCTCTCTCTCCTCAAGACAACATCCAGGAGCTGCATGTTTCCCTTGGTGAAGACTGGCGCACTGCAGCTGTGATTGGCCAGCTACACACAGACACACACACACACACACTTGGCAGCTCTCATATGAGGTTTTTCAGTTTTGAAAACGTCAGGCGGGCTGTTGTGACTATTGCCGCCGTTCAAATTTTTTTAATTTTCACAAAAGTCGTCTTTGAATTTATCGTTTATCGTTCCTCATTTTTTGGGACTAACGGTAAGTGAATGAGCGATTATTTTAGAAAACGTTGCGATAAATGATAAACGATAAAAGGTTTGACCTCAGCGATAATTATCATTTATCGTTTATTCCTCATTTTATCGCACGCGGCAACCATTGCATTTTACATTCGGTTTCGTGATTCATTTTGTAAATGAATGGAAAATTATGAGTTTAATTCGCGAGCACTAATTTAGAACGGTTCTTGAATTAAAATCAGTTGTGAGCTACGATGCTTCTCTTGGTTGAGCTTGTTCGGAGTCTGGTGTGTCGACAGGACTGTAGGGTGGACGAGCTCTACTAGGACAGTTATTGCTTCTACTGGCTTTTGCTTCACCGAACATCTGCTCCGCCTAGCATCTGCTGCAACTTGTATCTACATACATCAAAATGTTTACAGTAATTACGATAAGGCTCTAATCCGGGGTTTTAATTAACTATCGAGGTTCTAATTTTTAAGAGTTTAGGGCGTTTCATTCATTTTTCATTTATCAACACTTGGATGGGAATTAGCAACTGTTTTTGCTGCCTTTGTATTCACTCCCGAAGGAAGTTCAGATACATAAACTGTGAGAAAACATACTTAGAATATCGGAATAACATTTTTGTTTTATTTTCATGCTAACATGACAGTGAAATAAAGGGTTATGGAGAAACTACACAGGCTAAAAGGGAAAGATTTGTTTCGGATGATGGGACAGTTGAAAACAAATGTTTAACTTGAAGTTCACTAGCTTGAATAGAATTTATTTTCTCTCAGCTAGGAGATCATCTTTTGGCTCGTGTGATAATCAATTCAAGAGAGCATGAAAGTATTGGATAAATAAACTAATGTGATTTGAACAAGAAGTGTTGAAGGGATTCATTAGGATAAAGAAGTTACTGTGCCTCGGTGTGTTGGAGTTGGATGCACATATTTTCCCCTGCTCGTGAGAGAGGTGCAGCTCAAATTTCTGGATGCCCAGCTTTCCTTACGTGCACCTAAGGTGAGGCTCACTATACAGTATGGTACACAGATTTGACGAGTTTTCAAAGAGTGACAGCGAGTGTGTCTCAATTGATTGGTATCAGCGAACTAAAGAAATTGACAGATCAATTTATTTCATTACCTTTTGGAAATATGTTCACTGGGCTAATTATTTACAGTCAATTTCAGAATAGTGCCGTACAGATTAGTTGCATAGTAGTCTCTAGTGTCCAAAATAGGCACCCATATTTTATGAGAGTGAGCGAGAAAATAAATTTGTATGTCTAATTTTATAATGTTTGACATTTCATTAAATTATATAGGCTTAGTACGCCAGTAACATCAGAGGAATTTAATTTAAAATCTATGATGTCAATAGAAACAGGGCCTCGTTTATCCAGCGACTGCGTTGTTCCGAGAAAACGTTGTACGTAAATGATGAGAATAGAACATGAAGCACTGTGCTCGTCCAATCTATCCGAGGTTCTAACAAATCTTAGAAGTTGTATCATCCGGTATAATTTATCTTTATGAGTTAAGGTTGTTTTTATATATTTTATTTATATTTTTCAGGCCGTTCCAGAGACGACGTAAAAACGAGTTACATCACAAATATCCATGCTCGTTCTTGCTGTTTCTGTCATGGAATATATATTGTAGATAGAAATAAAATTTCAGAGCTGCTGGTCCCCGGTACGGGAATAGATTTCCCCAGCAATGGGAAAATTCACACTACTCACTCACAGTCGTCTATGAAGAGCCCTTTGTAAGACCCAATTGGTGCATGGCAGCAGTTATTTTGAACGAATTATCAAACTCTGTCGTTCAATTCTATAATATGTTCCTCTTCCGTTTTTACCTGTAAAGCATTTTGTAGAAAAGGGAATACTTTCATTTTAGAAAATGGGCTTGCTTCTGTGCACGAAAACATATCGAAATAGAATGCTGATGTTTTCCATATTAAAGTCTCTTGATGTATTTTATTTTATTTTCCTACCAAGTAATATCAATACCGAAAAAACTGACGTGTATGTGAAATTATTCCCATGAAATATCAATGGAACAGTATGTTACGCGAGATACTTTTCATTATATATAGAACACTATTTAACTGCAAAACCAACACAAGCGAATGAAATGATAACGTTGTTTACCTATGATGACACCAGGAACACTGAAAGAAATAATAGCCCTAATTTGAAAAACACCTAGGGACATTTGACGTTTGTCCCAAAACCGAGACACGCTGATGCATCATCAATGAGACACTAAAGATTAGGATGCATACCAATGTATCAAGACTCAATTTAGAGATGTTCCAGCGTCTCATTAAAAATGCTTCAGTGTCTCATCAATAAGATACTTGGGTTTCAGCTTGATGCATTTATAACAGGTGTCTCACAGAGAACTCAACGGATATTTAGCGAAGCATTACACTGCCTAGCATGGTTGACGCTCCTATAGCCGGTAGTTTCACTGTTTACTAGAAACGTTCTCGATTGCTATGGAGAGCAGCAGCAAATGCTACTGGGGACACCAGATGTAGGTGAACCTGCTGGAGAACACCGGTGGATGTCGCTGGGGTCATCAGTTGTAAGACCTGTTGATACCATCTACGGCTTTGTGTCACACAACGGCAAGTACGGTACCGGTCTTCCATTAGATTCTATTTTTGTGTTTAAGGGTGAAACTTAGGGTAATTTCGAAACGTTTATTAACAGAAACTAATTTGAACATCTTACATTTACTGAACACTTGAATGACTTGAGTCAGAGTTGAGGGGTGACTAAGCCACTATATTATCATTGCAAATAAAACATAGGCAACAATGCCTATGTTTTATCAGGACATTGATCAGGATGCACATAAACTGCATTTGTCATCGTAGCAAATGTTTTGTCATCGTAATTATCACATTTTGTTTGCGCACGAACGAACAAACGAACAAAACCTCTGTTTGAGACACTTGACGCTCATCGAAGAGTCACACTTCCGATGAGACATTAGCTCTCTCTTTGAGATTTTCTAGCTACCTATGAGACACCTGAACAGCCATGAGACACTTTTTAGAGAGGCAAAAATTCTTTCAGAGTAGGCTTACCATCTCTTGTTGGGAGATAATCAAAACAGTCGATTTAAACAAGATGTAGAACTTAAGCTGTCAATGTATTGTGTCCCTAATTCAACTAAAAACTTTCTGGAATATGAAGACGTTCTAACATCAAGTCACATCGCGGCATGATCGCGCATGCACACTAGCAAGTAGGAAATTTCACAATATAATCAGTGACGTCCGTGCGTCGCTGTTGAAATTCTACTGGCTGGCTAAAAATTCCTAAACCTAATTACATAATTTGTATTATTCTTAGATCTTTATAATGTCACGCAGACGAGGAAATGCTCGTTTCAACTGCGACAGCCCCGAGGCTCGTGTTTGTGATTATTGAAAGAATGGCAATAGCAGATCGCTACTGTTAGAAATAAAACAGCTCATAGCCATTCTTGAATCGTTGGCAGCTCCGTTGAAGTTTTTACGTTGAATTACTGCCATCTGAAATGCGTGTGTTGACTAAGAATGAATTCGAAAGCATGATATGTGTAAGTTCTGCTGTCAAATATTCTGATGTATGCTTCGCGCATCTCTTAAATCCTAAATTTACAAAATGGCTCGAGTAATTTAGAGGTGTAAATCCCAGTAAATGGCACGTCGTCTACAGGGTCTTGCAGATAGATTCGCGCAAATTTAAAAACATTGGTAATTCTGGTCCATCGAAAAGACGTCAACACCGAAGTGCACCAATTTTTCTCAATTATCCATGAGGCTAGCAATTAACATATTGAGCCCGTGACATAAACATTACGCAATGAGGCTGTCAAAACGTTCAGCTATCTGTGAACTTCGTTGCGGTGGTCGAAGTCCAACCTTTATTGTAAAATCCCTACAGTTTCATTGGCAGACAGTTGACCATGTTTGCGAGCGTCTTGATAAGCCATGCCAAGATTGCAAAGACCCCTCCCAACAGAAGAGATTCGACAGCATCACGACAATTCAGGGAGCGATCAAAGCTTTGTGTTGTGATCCAAAGTTGTACTGCTAAAAGATATCTTTACGTCATATCGTTACAGCATAACTCGTTAATATTCAAGATCGGACTGAACTTTTCTACTTAGCATGTAAAATTCAGAATAGAATAAGTGCCAGAAACAGACTGCGTACTAAGATAACTCACAATATGATTATGTAAATATGAAGATAAAGAGGAATAAGATAGACGGATATTTCAGCACGAATACCAAGTACAAAATGTTCACAGGACCTTAAATTTTATTAAGCTTTCTTAGATAACCAAGTTTTTTGAAAAAGCTCTGTTAAAATGAGAAAATTGAGAAAACAACCACTAAACATCCATCCTAAATGACTACGACAACAAGGCTATTGCTAGCTTCTTTTACAAAACGATTTCTTGAGTTTGGAAGAAAATAGTTTTGCTAAATAAAAATTAACTTCATTTTATTTGAAAATGAAAATTAGAAATCAACTACATATCTAAGCGAACAACCGAGCAACATATCACAGGTCGTGATAAAAAACAGAGGACCCCACGAGAATATTAAAGCAGCAGTATAAGTGACGTGACTCGTTTCGTAGGTACGGATTCAGATCGCTCTACACAAACTCCTTATCGTGGTCACTCAGCGAGCGAGAGAGAAGTAAGCCAGAGGAGCTGCTGGGTCCATGCAAAAGTGCATCCTGGACATTACAACGCAGTATCCAGTTTGTGGCGGTTGTCCCGTGCCTGGCTGGGTACGGCTGGAAGAATGGGAAATGTTCCTCGTGTGTTCCAGGTGTTAGCCCTGAATTGGTGACGGTAGGGTGCTCGATGCTTCGTGCTGCTCTTCTTGATATTTCGTTAAAAAGAAGCAATAGTTATATACGCGTAGAACACCAGCTGTAATTGATGTTAAAACCGGTAATTTTGTTTTTGAAAGACTATGATGTGTGCGTGTGGGGGATTGTGACTTTCTTCTATTCCAAGCATGCCTTTACATGACGAAGTTGAGCGATTTTACGTATATATCAAGTTTCAAACCAATTGTTTGCGTTCATTTTAGTGTGCCTTGTGCCGATGCTCCTTCTGTCAAATATTGGTCAATATTGATTTTACTGTTCTCAACGATTTTGAATATTTCGTTGCCACATTAAGGTAATAGGAGACATTTTAAAGCGTTTTACATGAATGATACTGTGCTCGCAAATGCTTAGTTTTCGAGAGATAGCATAAATAACGTTCTGGTAAGAATATCATTAACGGCAGTTTTGAAATGGCTCTTCCGGCGTTTTGCGGACGCGGAACAAGCGATGTTTCTTGGCGGGAGACATCGGCCTCGGTATGGCTAAGTTAACACTTTGACTCCGAAGTGGTACATATGTGTACCACTAGGTAAATTGTTCATTTACGTACTGGAATATGCAAATAACATTTCAACTATTTTGCTACCTTTACCGAAATAAATTTTAGAGTAAAAGGAAACATGTTATGGTTCAAGTGTGTTCTTTACACTTTTCAAAAAGGTTAATGATGTTTTAGAGTAGGAAAGCCGGTTTTTCAAAACGACTTCTTCTAGCCTAACCAAACTGACCGTAAGCAACCGCACAATCAGAGTCAACGTGTTAAGTCATGGTCAATATCGGGTTTAATGCGCTCACGGAAATTAAGAATTCCATTCCCAAGAATCACTAAAGGAACACATTTAAAAACGTTTGACACGAATGACATTCTGCTCGCTGATGCGTTATTTTTGAGATATAACAATAATTACGTTCAGTTAGGAATAATATTACATAATCGGTTGCTTAGTCGCCGCATTGTTGGGTCACGCCCACATACTTGGCGGGAAAAAACTGCGTCGGTTTGGGTAAGTTAAGGTAAGCTATTTTAGGTTCATTTGTTATTTTAGGTAAGTTTATTTAACTAACCTAACATAACCTACCCTAACCTCACCCATCGTTACGTCAATACCGTATTACTGAATATTTACTTGTCCGTTCCTTCACTTTTATATCCGACGTTCCTATAACTTCAAAGTTGAATAATTCGAAAATTACGCATCGGCGAGCCGAATGTCATTTGTGTAAAACGTTTTTAAATGTTTCTTTAGTGATTCTTTGGAATGGAATTTTTAATTTCCGTGAGCGCATTAAACCCGATATTAACCTGTTATTTTAGGTTTATTTAGGAAAGTTTATTTACCTAACCTAACTCTGCCTAACCTAACCTCACCTATCGTTACGTCAAAACCGTATTTCAGATCATTCACGTTTTCAATATTATATAAAACGTTCATATAACTTTAAAGTTGAATTTCTCGAAAATTAAGCATATGCGAGCACAATGTCGTTAGTGTAAAACGTCTTCAAATGTACCATATTACCTACCTGTAAATATGGCTACGAAGTTATTAAAATCGTTGACAACATCAAAATCAATATTAACCCGAGTTTCGGTATTTGTGAAGCAAAGGAAAATAATCGATTTTCCAATTTTTTGCTGCCTAAACATAATTAACTAGATCTAAATAAACAACTTTTCATTCATGCACTTTCGGGGCAAATGAGTATTTAACGAGTTGAAGCGGTATGGTAATTTTCGTCTATGATGACGAATGCGCTCGAATAAACAGCTACTAATCGATTTTCGAATTTTTATTGCTTGAATCACGGTAATAACATCGAAATAAACTACTTTTCTTCTGTACACTTTTTGTGGCAAAGGAGTATTTTACGAGTTAGAGCGGTTGGTTTAGTTGTTGCGCGATTGAGCTGTTAAGAGTACGTTTGGGTACTTCGTAATTTATTATTTGACCACCCCTCGGAGCCTGAACCCACTTCTAAGAACTTTTAGATAATAACACAATAGAAATTATCACCCGAAAATGAGTTATAGCGGTATGTTAACTTTCGTCTTAAATGGCTGGAATGCGATCGATCATTCGAGCGCGTCGGAAGGGAGAGTCCACTGTAGTGTTGCCATCCGACGCGCTCGATGAATTACTTCCCGCTTCAAACACTAGCGTTGTGGTAAGTAATTTACCGCAATAACTCGTTAAATACTCATTTGCCCCCCAAAGTGCATGAATGAAAAATTGTTTATTTTGATCTAATTAAATATTTTTAGGCAGCGAAAAGTGGAAAATCGATTATTGTCCTCTCCTTCACATATACCGAACTTTGAGTTATAGCAATGTCGTAAATGAAATTGAACAAACGGACACGTAAATAAGCTGAAATGCAGTATAGATGGAACGATAGGTGAGGTTAGGTTAGATAAAAATAGATTAGTTGAATAAACTAACCAAAACTAACCTGAGTAAACCTAAAATAACTTAACTTAGCTGTACTGAGACCGATAGTTATCACCAAAAACTGCGCGTGTTTCGCATCCACTTACCACCGGAAGAGCCACATCGAAACTGCCGTTAATGCTATTCTTATCAGAACGTTATTTATGCTACACCTCGAAAACCAAGCATTTGCGAGCACAATTTCATTGATGTAAAACGGCTTAAAATGTTTCCAAATACCTAAATATCCGAAAAAAATTCAAAATCGTTGACGCGCTAAATTCAATATTGACCCTGATTAACAACTTTTGTTTGCAATGTTACGCCTCACTCTCAAGTTTGGACCTGTAAACTGACGATGTGGGACGCCTTGAGAAGCATCCTGGATTTTCATCAAATTGAGGTTTTTATTTTTGTGATATATTAAAGTTTTAGAGGTTCCTTCATCGCTAGAAGTGATCTATCAAATTCTGAATCTCGGTTGCATAAACCCTCTCCTCTGTGAATCTTATCGAGTCGTTTCGATTTTCTTAAACGAATGTAATTTTTTCTTGTGTTTTGCGCTGAAAATTTCACTCTTGGTATTTCATTAAAGTGCTCCAGCAATGTGAGGGCGACGTCCTGTTGAATGAGGACAAGGTCCTGTTGTTTTGGTAGCCACTTACATACTTTTGGAGAATTGTAGCCCAGCGTTGTTCATCATTAATGGTGACAGGTCTTTTCACGTTTTATCTTTTGTGCACAGATGTAGGATCAACGTTCGGTCATTAGCGCGGTGTTATTTCACGAAAATATGTTCGTGATCTCGTTCAGTTCGTATTCTGTACTTCCAGAATTGTCTCTCCGAAATAATTACATTAAAACGTCTAGACTGAGGATCATTTTTCACTGAAGTTTTTGATCGTGAATTGTAATTGAGACTAACTTTATTATTATTTAATTTACAATATCCGAAATGCATCAGTGACCTTCGAACTGATTGTTTCCGAAAAAAATTTTGAGGCGGTGTGAACTAGGTGAAGAACCAGTGTCGCAGTCAGAGCTCGAGGTGTGCTGAAATGGATCTCGTATGTCTTGTTGAGACGTGTTTGATCATAGGTAATGTGCCCACCATTGTTTTATTTCTTTAACTTTTGCTCACCAGAAATACGTATAGGAAAAATTAAAGAATGTTTATACAACAAAATGAATAATTACGTTCACTTTGACATATTTACAGGGCGGTTGCTAAAAATGTCCACCTTTCAAAATTGCCATAACTTTTTCATAGATCGGATAAAGAAATAAAACTGGTATTGTTGGAAAGAAGAGTTAATTTTTCATTTATATTTTTTTTTGCTGGACCTATAGGATTCAAAAATGCCCGTCACGAGCTGCGATACATTTTTCGATGTGGCCAGTGAAATTTTTGATGTTCTCAAGAATCTCGCTGCTGATTGTGCATACCACTGCCAGAACTTTTGGAACTTCCTCTGAAACGTTATTTTGTTAAGTTTGAATCCGTATTCTGAGAAAAATTTCCTCTGAATCCCGACGATGGATGCAAATTTCGACATTACATCGATGATGAACTTGGCGTTGTTGAAGAGTCAGTTGTGCCATGTTAGCTGAGAACAATCATCTTTTCTCCTGCATCCTTGTACGAATTTCTAGACTTCGTGAGTCGTGTTGGCTGATTTATTTTACTGTGCTAGCGCACCTATTAAATTTAAGCTAGATTTAAGGTAATCAATAGATCTGTAAATTTATATTCCTTATATAGAGAGCAGGATGAAGGAAATGATGCTCGGCCCGGCAGTTTCCGCTCTTCTTGACGCCCGACTGTGGGGGAAAGTGTATTGTGGTGTGCGTGATTACCAATAACCTGACTTTTCTATGACCACCTACCCTACATTTCAATCGGTGTCAACTGCGAATTTATCAACTATTTGTCCCCCCCGGCCCCGTATAAATTTTCGTGAGCACTATAGATACTCACCTGCTAGAGGCGCTTGCTTTCAACACTGCAGCAGTTACCGGACTTGGGACAGGCGGACGTAAATCCTACCTGGGGATCTACTCTTCGAGGTCTGGCGGGATAAATGGATAGTTGATAAATACGCAGTTGACGCCGATTGAACTGAAGGGTAGGAGGTCATAGATAAGTCTGGTTACTGGTGCTCACGCACACCAAAATACACTTCCCACCCACAATCGGACGTCAAGAAGAGCGGTAACTGCCGTGCCAAGTATCAATTCCTTCATCCTGCCCTTTATAGTAGGTATATAAATTAACTAATATATTGATCACCTCAAATCTGATGTTTATGTTAACTTGGAGGGTATGCCAAATACGTAAGAAAACATTGAATTCTGTCCTTTCGCATGTTCTATGTTATGGTCTCCTATTTCATATATTGAAAAGAGGTATTGAAATTTTAAATGGTATACATATTTAGCAACCACCCTGCATAAATATATATAATTTATATATTGTGTATTTTATACTTCAACTAAATATGTATAATATACATATTTTACTTCAACTAAATATCTATATTGTATATAAAATACATTTTATGACATATAAAAATATTTACGCTACTCTCATTATGATGCCTGTATTGGCGACGGGTAAACCAGCTAGAGCGACGGATGGGCTCTAGCAATCCTCGGATGGCGGCTAAGTCCTGCCCGTCTCTTTCCAGCTCTCCATCGAAGCATGTGAGGGCAGAGCTCTGCATGTCATTTGTCCTGGTGTTTAGAAAGTTTGGATTACTAATAGATCTTCAACGAAATTAATTTTGATTATTCAATAATTTCTTATTTGCGCAGAGCCTTCCAAATCAGTTAGTGCACACAAGACAGCCTAGTGCTAGCATGTATTACCGCAGAGTTCCTTCATTCACTCTACTGAGCCTGGCAGCTCTAAGCTTTTCATTTTCTGGTAAGTGACCCTGTTTATTTCCGTAAGTGATATAGCATGTTTCAGGTATGTTCGTTATTTCATTTTCTCGAAATTAAGGCGAGGGTACCCCCAGAATGGCGAAATTTTTCAGAGATATTAATTTTAGCTGTTATAAGAAGAGCAAGATGTCAGGTACATCCTGTGAAAAAAATGAGGTTCGTTCGTTCGTACGTAACGTAAGTTTGAGGCATAGGGGGGAGAGGGGAGGGGGGAGGTGGTATTTCATCGTTTTCACCCCACCTGCTGTTTCTTCACGGCGCGAGGCTGATATGTCATCTCCTATGTCTCTTTATTACTGTATAATGATTGCAATGGTCCTAGCTGACCCACAAATAATAATAAAGCAAAAATGAAATTGTTTATTTTGTCTTTTTTCGAAGATTGGGATTATGGGGTTTCAAAATTAATCTCCTCCGTTAGTTTTTGAGCTATAGTAATGATATGAGTATCATTGGATGCAGAAAAACTTGGGCATTACCAGATGCTGTATGGCGATTCGAAATTCTATTTGGATTAAAAGTTGTGACGTCACAAGTACGAAATTTTGCGAGAAAAACGTATGCTCTAGAATTTTTGTTCTTTCCATTTCAAACTACAAGTTTGGAGAATGCCATATAACATCTGGTAATGCACACGTCTTTCCGCATCCAATGACACTAAAATCATCACTGTAGCTTAAAAACTGTAGGAGATGCATTTTGAAACCTCCTTTCCCAAATTCCGTTTTCCATGAATATCTCGTTTTCTTTGAAAAAAATCGCAGTTATTACACGAATGAAAAAGTTTTCTCTTTGCATTTGCTATCTGTATACTAAATTTCATTGCTCTATGTCCTATAACAAAAAAGTCTCCGCACGGATTGCCCTTTCCTTAATTTATTTGAGTGAATTTACGATTTATGAGAATGAGAGCGTTCTTTGTATAAATAAACAAAATTTTATGCTACGAAATTAAATCAATTCTACAACAAGTTAGCTAGTTCAAATTATTGTTGCATATGCCGGCTATTGAATAAGGAAGTTCTACGAGATATTTCCATTATTCAGTGTTTGCTATCTGTAAAAAGAAACTAATGAACGCCTGAGTTAATATTTGAATCTAATTAAAATAGTTTATGAATTTATTCAAAACTTTGCGTTCATTCAAAGCATCATATTATCCTGAATATTGTATGTTCAGTTTACTCACCCGTTGAAGTTTTATCAATTTCTACGGTTCTTTGCGCTTAAGGCACGATTTTTTGTTCATATTTCACGTGCTTCATTCATAAACTAAAACTTCTCTTTCATGTCTGTCACTGAGCTTAATAAAGGAATATATAGTTCAATTAGTTCTCGTCTGATGAACAACTGAATAGATTAGCTACTCAGTTGAAAATGTGTTAAAACTACTAGACGCTTGATAGAAACGGTTGAGCAGCACAAGATACCATTATGTGGGTACAGAAGAGCTAGTGCTCGATTCTCGATGTTGGTGAGCTAGTGCCCTTATGGAGAACTGTCATTTAAAATACACGTAGATATTTTAGTTTCCTGTCTCAATATGAATAGAAACATGTCACCATGCTCATTGCACCAGTTCCTCTGCGAAATTTTCCCACTCGACGCATATTTATACATTTTGATTCTATATGCGGTTGGTTTCGAGTTTTCTGTTTTTTTTCTGCTAATTTTGCCCTTTCAATGAGCGACTTCATTCTTTTCTATGTATGCACAGAATTATTCTTTAAAATTGTTTATTCGAACAAGAATTATTACATGAACGGCTAATGATATTGTGTGTAACAGGAAAGAACGAATTATTAATTTTGGTTTTAGGACATAGAGCAGACGACAGTGCCGAGTCGGACGAAAGCTTGCTGGACGCAGCCACTCCAGGTGAAGTCTCGGGTAAGGGGTCCTTTGATTTCTATTCGCTTTCTGTAAGTTGAGACGTTTCTCTGCATGGCAGTGTAATTATGAGTCAGACAGTTCATGTCAATAGTTACTATTTGATTTGCAGGCACTGAATAGGATCAATTTCACGCACTGTGATTACTTATTTATACGGAAAACTGTTTGGTGCACGAGTGATGTACTTGATTTAATCCGAGCATCCACCACTTGGAGAAAAATAGGTTAGGTTTAGCTTAGTCAGGTTTAGGTTAGGTGAGCTGGGTTTAGGTTAGGTGAAAGAAGAAAGAAAGAAAGAAAGAAAAACAGTTTATTTCCAATAGAGATGGTACAAAAATTACCATCATTGGTTTTTAAAACATCTTAAAGTTAACACACTTAAATGA
>JACJUY010002344.1:74510-91070 GCA_014220935.1 Platorchestia sp. MABIK | reverse complement strand
CTACGTTTAACACGTTCACCGCGTTTCCCCGATTGTAAGCGGTTGGTTTGGTTAGGCTGTAAGTAGCAGAATAAGGAAATCGACTTCAATGCACGAATGCATTTTTATGCTTCCTAAAAAATATGAGAAATACAATTGCACGATACATTTCACCTGGTATAACAGAAATTTCTTAAAGAGGTCGCAAAAGAGATGAAACGTCATTCATTTATACTGGTACGCGAATGAGCAATTTACCAATTGGTACACATGTGGCCCAATACGCGGGGAACGTGTTAAGTTAGTTAGGTTTGTCTTTCCTATGGTATGGTGATCGGCGCCCCCAGGAGGGAGACTGTTGGGTTACCTCAACTGTAGGTATCTGGAACTTCTATCTTTTGTGTTCACTTTACATCGCTTCGTTTTCATATTTTCTTCTGTGTTTCCATGTTTTCTTCTTTTCCTCCTCATCCTTAATTCACTGTTTCTATCCGTTCATCAGATCTCACATTGGTAATTGATTCATAGTTTCCTACAGCTCATATTGAACGATCCTTTACTTTCTCTAGTTCAATAAGCAGATCAAATATTAATTTATAAAACGGATATAAGCATGTTGTTATTGAAAAAAGCCCCAAAGCAAACAAACAAACTTTCACCAGAAACCATTAACACATCGACCGCAATTAGTTAAATTGAAAAAAAAAATCGATATTCAATTCAAATATAGGGTTAATTGCAGTAAGCAATTTTGAAAATAGCAAACGGTAACTGGATTGTGCCTTCATTTAGCTTTAATTATTTATGAATACTGAGTTTCTAACTACTGGTCAGACAGCATTGTTGAAATTTATTCCGTTAAAACTGGTGGCTCACATTGCGGTCAAAGCGGTAACGGCAAAAAACAAACCAAAATGAACGTAGAAAACCATTGACAGTGAGCTCAATGCTCACATCACAGCAGTTGTTTTTCAACCCCTTGATAAGTCCCTGATTTTTAAAATTTTTTCAGAAGTAAGAGCAAAAATCTTAAATGAAATATCTTAAACTAATGCATAACAACCTTCGGTAGTGAACCCGAACCGTTCTTCATTTGCAGGTGCCTTATAGTCAAATGGAGACCACATCTAGTCAATTTACAACACGGAAAACTTGTACCTAGTGAAGAAAACTAAGGCAGTCGGACATAATAGTATTAGCCTTCAATATATTGAAGATAGTTTCCTTGTTGCAGTACCAATGATTGTTTTGATAATTAATTCATCCGTAGTTACCAATAATTAACTTGATCAGAATGAGCTTTTTGAATCTCCCTTGGATCAAAATTGCAGTAGAATTAACGGAACCTCATTGTCTTTCTATCATGTAAAGATAATGATTAGCCGTTGAGAATTGAATGAAATGGCACCCTCTTGATTATTTCAGCCTAGGCTTGGAAGACGGACATGCACCTATCGTCGAAAAGAGTTACAAAATTCAATGAATTCTACAGCCACGGTTGCATGCAGAGGAAAATTCAGGAGGAGTGATCATGCAACTCTTTTACACGAACTCCCCTCAGGGGGATACAACTGTTGTGTTAATGGGAATCAGCACTCCCAGGGGGAAAATGTTAGGACCCTAGTTGAGACTTTGGTAGGCGTTCTTTTTGTCGAAATGACATGTTTTTGTTGTGTTAAAGGACCACCTTTTTTCGGTTCACTGCTGTCCTGTTTTACAGCACATTCTACTTTCTTCTTCGGCTTTGATCTTTTTTCATAATCTTCTTTCTCAACTTACTTTTTTGTGCTCTTTCTGCACAGATTCTGCGTTCCCTTAACTCCATCCAAAATGGTGCCTTCCTCCTTCCTCTCTTTGGATGGCCTTTGAGGCGGATAGGGAGGCTTAAACTATGTAATAATCTAATTTTAAACGAACTCAGCCGGACCCTAAATCAAGAAAAGTTCCTCACTCAAAAGTTCCCCAATGTGTGTTCGTAGTATACGTCTCTGAGCAATGCTGACATTGTAGAATTCCTTTCATTTCAGCCGCTGCAGCGCGCTGAAAGCCAAATCTGTGCAATGATATCTAACAGTGCGATACCTCTCTTTTGAGATCATGTACTGTGCCGTGGAACAAACTTCCTCGGAATATCAAAATTCCTCAATCTTATTAATGGAAGAATTCATGGCTAAAAGAGGACGTTGTCTCACCAATAACTGTCCGCTCCTATACTCCAATAACTTAGTTGCTAGTTTTCTCCCCTTGTTGTGTGATGGATATAATTTGATCGAACCGAATACTAAAATTTTTCACTGCTAATGGATCGATTGATCATTTCCTTTGATCCTTTCCTTTGATCCTTTCCTTTGATCCTTTCCTTTGATCCTTTCCTTTGATCCTTTCCTTTGATCCTTTCCTTTGATCCTTTCCTTTGATCCTTTCCTTTGATCCTTTCCTTTGATCCTTTCCTTCGTCATCTTTTTCAGTAGTTTTACTGCTGACCTACGAATAAAGAATGTCAGATTTAAACACATGTAATAAAAGAGAATTTTTATCTCTTCCCTCCGACGGAAAACCTATTGCAAACTTTTGAATTGATGGAAAGCGCGACGACAAATTCGTGATCTGGTTTTCTTGGCCAGGAACATCATTACTTGCAATGTCGTACGGTTGCAGGGATAGTTCCCACCGCATTCTTCTGAGGATTTGTTTCTTTGCATTGAGCCTTCGGAGGAGTGCATGAATAGTTTCAATCCTAAACTCAGCTCCATGTGAGAAATCACATAATTTTGCAACAGCAACGCATTCTTTTGCAGTTATCTCACATTTATTGCTGAATTTATTCGATTATTTACATTAGAGAGCAATAGGTTGGTCAAGTTCCACTTTTTGTTTACTTTTGCATTAGCCCGGCTGAAATATCACAGCTGCAAGCATCAGTTTGAAGAATAAGCAAAACATCAGTTCGAGATAGACTTGAAACTTCATTTCACAAAACGACATTTTTCATAAATCAAAAATCTCAGGAAAGATCAGATCTCTGAAATATTAAATAGTGCCTCCTATTGACGTCCGAACTGGTCTAAAGAACTTCATGACATAAGTGATTCTATCACTCTGATTCTAAGTGATTAACATGACAAGATTTTATGAAGTGTATACTTTTATTTCTTTCACAGCAAGCAAAATGTCAAGTTAGATTGGGTTCTGATGCCAAGCAACGTAGTACCTTTGCCCACGCAGACGGAGGGAAGGCCGTGAGGCCGAATGTCGATTTGTTTTCAAGTTTACGCAGACAAACGTAACCTGAGCTGATACTATCTTCCCTACCCAATGGCCACGTACGTTTCGTTGTGATACATTGATAAATAAATGTTATGACAAACATATTTGATAAGTAATGTGAATGGTAAAACAAACAGCTTTCTCTTCCTACAATAAGGATCGATATTAGTCGGAAAACATTACCTTGTGTAGTTTTCTAAACCTTGAACCCGAACATGAATATAACAAAACCCGCGATACCTGGACAATGTCACACTAGCTTTAGAGGGGATTCGACAACCAAGAATGAAACTGTATTAGGTTTAATCTTTCTCATAACTGAGTGGAATTGAAACTGGTAGTCATGTACCGTACACCCAAAACCTTTAATAATATTTTATTTCATCAAGTCATAACTAATATCTCGTGGAAGTGTAAAAAAAAATCTTACTTAAAGGAAGTGGAACCATTCAGCAGAGCAGCAGACAGCGTAATCGAATCAGACTAATTAACTGTCAATTTTATTTCATCCAAGGTGTTTAAATACACTTCCACATCGTCACCCTCCTGTAAAAAGTTTGCTTTAGCAACGAAGAGTTTGTGGGTGAAGTTCCTTGTATATTTCGGAGTGCCGAAGGGTCGATTCTCGCCAGCTCTAACTGATGAAGAAGCTCATGTCATGTTCCCTTTCTTGTTTTCGCCTCTTTCATGGCTTTGCTCTATTTTTTCACGTTTTTACTCTTGAAATTCGAGGTTTCTTTTTTAATATTTGTTCCTTCAGCTGATCGTGTCTCTCGAGGCCATCCTTCTCTCCGTAAAATTTTGACGAGTATCCCTTTTTAGATTAACTTCCGACGTGAGTGAAATGTTGCTAAGTTAAAACCCTCTATGTTGTAGTTAGGCTGTACCTCTGGTGCATAGCGAATAAAATACGTGTCATTTCCACGGCACGGCTCATAGTTTTCCAAGAGAGTCGTCGGAGTAAAGAAAGAAGTCGAGGTCTACTACCGAAGAGGTACTCGTTAAGGCGAGTTCGGAGCGAATTAAAATTTGAACATGCTTTTGAATCTGATGTTTAGTGGCGCAGTTCCAGAACGAGCCCCACTTCATGAGGATCGTCAATAAGAAATCTTTTTGGTACAGAAGGATTTGCAATGGTCAACGCAATGAATTTAAATCGAGCCTCTCCATCTATGCATGGTTTATTGCAGTTGTTGATCATGGATTAACCAATCACAAGAAAATGATGAATTGAATAAACTTGTTGGGTTCAAGTACAATTTATTGCATAAACATTATTGAATTATCAAATTATAGTTTCTACTTTCTATCGAGTTCATCTCACGAGTGGATAACTCGTAACACTAACCATCAACAATGTAGTTTTCACTGCAGGAATGGCAGCTCCCCTAACACTCGGCTCACCTCTACAATCTTGCTGTCATAACCGAGAGTTCTGCGAATACCTTCCTGTAGAAAAATAGGCATGAGTGAAAAAGCGTTCCATACTAGAGATCACACTTCAGAATTGTTTTTACTGCATTTCTCGATTCAAAAATGGCGGCAATGAATGTAAAAAAAAATAATTCTCAAATATAGGGTCTGCAGCTTTTCTGTTGGGCTCCGAAACAAGAGAGGATAAGTAAAAACTGAAAAAAAAAGTTATTTTTGTAAGAAACCCAACCAAATTAAAAAACACATGTACGCACTTCTTACTTTTTTCAAGTAACCAACATGAATGGCAGAGGTTGTCGAAACTTTTACTGTGCTCAGCTTCCTAACGAAAGCTATGATTTATCTTCGATTTCAGATTTTCTAACAGGAACACGACAAACTTACTTTCCCTCGCATGTGCGGCATCGGTGTACTACCAGCATGAATTTTTTGTGGGAGGAGGGGGTTCAAAATAACCTCAATTTCTGTTGAAGAATAAATGCCTCAGAAGTTTCACAGTATCAACTGGATTATTGACCAATTCATAAGTCAATTCTTAATGCAAGAATTTATCAATTTAATTAAATGAGAAGCTCTCAGGGTTGGTTTTCTCTTGCAAGGGGATTGTTCTCTACCGGACCTTGAGGACGATGTGGGAATTCATTATGCGATTCGCGGGGATGCGTTAGACTCCTGACCTGCATTCGGAGTGTGCTGATATTGTCGGCCCTCGTCAGTGTAATTTAGAGAATCCCTCCGTAATGGTAACCCTAACTACCCACCACAAAATCAGCAAAACTTACGAGGGTACGTCGTGGGCCCATAGATTTATAGTTAGGTGGATCCTGGCTTTCGTTTTTTAAGCTTTTTTGCTTTCATAAAGGATAGTGTGCAATGCGATCAGCCTCCTGCAAGGGTGTTTTCGTTGTTTGTTGTTCGTTTCCATTCACCTTTCAACCTGTAACATGCTGCAGTCTTCCCTTGCCAGAGTAGCGGTCTGTGCCCAGAGGGTGCTTCAAATTTGGAGAACTCCTGGTGACACTTTGTACTTTAAGTTCACAGATTTTCTCTCTGGTAATTGTTTAAGAAATGTACGTAGTGGTCAAATTAATAAAAATATGCCAAATAAATTACAATAGAAAATGCAATGACTAATTCTCATAATTTCTGCAGAGTCTATAACAGACAACAGCTTCAGCCACATGAGAAATTTGTTAGACTCGCAAAAGTTCGTGCCAGATGCAACCAAAGAAAGAAATTCAGGTGAGTTTTTGTAGTGGTGTTCAGATTAGTGGTCCCCTCAAGCGAACACTCCCCTTGGTCAAGGCTACCTAAACTCTCTTTTTGTTGAAACAGAAAAAATGTAATTTGCATACAGTCCATCTTTTTTCGATTCAATGCTGTCTTTTTCTGCACTTTCTACTCTTTTCTTCTACTTTTACTCGTTTTAATAAATTTCTTTCAATCTTGCTAATTTTTATGTCCAGAGTGTGGGATGGCGGACAGACCTTTTGCATAGATTCCCCGTTCCCACGACACATTGCCTGCTAGGGGTTTAACGGAAGTTCAATATTCAAACAAAATTTAAAGTATATTTTAGGAAGCAATTTAGAAAATAACAAGCATTAACTGAATCGTGCTGCAATTTGGTTTTGATTAAGTATTTATGAAAATTTAATTTATGCATACTGGTGGGTTAGTAACATTGTGAAAATCCTCTCCGTGTATACAGGCGACTCGCATCGCGGTCGAAGTGATAATTCTTAACTAAATGGTATTTTCTTTCCTGCTTCCCTTGGGAATACCTTTATTGATGTTAGGGAAACCTAAGCTTATACCCATAATTTACTGTAAAATCTGGGTTTGTTGTTTTCAAGTGGCTTCGTTTAGTGGCTTAGAGGTGGCCTTCATGTTACAGATTTTGATGTGGTTTTCATAATTAGAGTAATTGAGGCTGCTCTCAGGTTTGGAGCGATTTCAGGCTATTCTTAGGCTAAAAATTTCTGGAGTGGCTTTTTGTTCACATTTTTTTGAGGTAGTTTCCATGTATATGGTTCAAGTTTCCTCAATTTCAAGCTTCTGAGTTTCACTTTATTGCATTCCAGAATTTGTAAGTCTTCGCTCTGTCTCCTTCAATGCAGCTATTACCTCCAGCACGTAAATCTCGCTGAAATCAGTTGGTGTGATTTCTCACTTTTACTTGTTTCCTTATTGCTGCTTTCAGGGGGCTTTCGTTTTATTGTAATGCACTTAAATGACAGAATTCAATTTTTTGCAGGATAAAACTAAGAACATTTACTTCTCGTTAAAAGTGCATAACAATGAGAATTATCAACTTTCAAACCATTATGATTACAATTCTCTTCTGTCGATGAAAATTCTCAGCGCATTGGGTATATTTTTAGCGCTATTAGCTATTTCAGTAAGCACTTTAGTTGAACTTTGTATGTTTAAAAATTCATATGGAATATTATCAGGACACCGTCGCATTTCTTCTTTCAGATTAAGTGCTCTGCTTATAAAATAAAATGTTATATAATAAATTTGCTACATCAGAAATAACATTTACCTCGGTCATTTTTCAGAGTCACCATCTTTTCTATAGCGACATGGCAGGTTACCTTTACGAACAAACTTCATTTCTACACTCGTACAAAAGTTATGTAATTCAGTCTTAAACGTTCAAGAGAGTTTAAAATTTTGCATCCACTAACAACTGATATTTCAATGATCCGTTTTATTGCAGAGAATATCTCCGCCAGCCCAGTGACGGATGGAAAGTTGAAAAAATCTATTGTTCGTAAAGCACTTTCTGTTCCGCCTCCTGCTTGGGCACGTAAGCAATCTCACTCTTCACTCACAGGTTGTTGATGAAAAGGTATTTTTATTAAGATCTTGTTTCCGTGTACCAATGAAGTTTTTCCCCTTAAGAAGCACGAAGCAAAGTTAGAGTCAATTGCTAACGATCAGCCTATAACTTGTGTTGCTCCCTTGCCAGTCAGATGTCTAACAGCAAGGAAATAGTCTCGGACGTGCCACTATCCTGTTTCCGAAGAGTGACTGAGCACTCATTGTCTTGAACTAGGTTCCAAAACTATGTATTTTGTCGCATCAGTGCAGTTGGCAGCAAAAATTCATCTGTGGATTTGACTATGCTACTAGCTGCTTTTTGATATAAGCAACTTCAGAATGAGAACTTCCAGAGTTGCCACACAGAGACAAATTTTGTAAAAAAATGGCTCGCTTTTGTGCGTCAGTTTGGCACAAAACCAATACAAGCATGTCATGAATATGCTGTACGTCACCTTAATGTATTGTTACACTTTAGTGTGTGATGGGCTGAAATGTCATACATAAGTGTGCAAGCCATGATACACTTAGCGTGAGTCAGCATTATTTCACATACATATTTCACTTTCTTTGAGTGGCTAGTAATTACTATAGACAAAATAGACAATATTCCAAAACTTGAAGAAAAAATAACAAAGACCTTAAAGGTTTTTGAAGAGAATTATAATTCATTCACAAAATCCAAGTACAGTTTGTTTTAAATGATTTTTCAGCCATTTGAAACGTGAATAAGTGGAGCGGCTTTCTCAACCGCGTGAACATGTGTGGAAAGGTGGATGAACAATTTGTTACACGATTTCTCTGAATAACGGTTTGACACACACAGGTGTGTTAAAAAATGTTCTCAGTGCAGTTGCTCACGGTACTAAAATTTTATTTGAATAAATGCTCTACCGTGATTTGAGGATTTTGGCCGCTTAAGCAGTAGCTAAGTCAATAGAAAAAGTTATGCTGCCAATGTACAGTTGCAGAGACTGAAACGCCGTGAAAATTTAGCCCCGTATGCTAAATTTAAATTCATATAGTGTCATTTTGTTTGACGGCGAGGACTTCGTTTTCTTGAAGTATATCTCCATTTTAGTTCTCGTGAATGATCTTCTGATTTCCTAATATCACGAGAGTTCGATGCCATATTCGATATTATAATACGCAGAAAAATTCAAACTCTGTACGGAGACCTGGATTGCGTTTACGGGCGGAAAGAAACTAAGAACCAATAAGGAAATCAAAAATAAGTCATGGTTCCCTGGTCTAAATTTATTCCGTCTAAAACCTTATCGGAATTTAAAAATTAAAAATAAATTGGCAATTTATCTTCTTTTCTCAACCATTGAGATTCTTGTTCTACCGAAAAACTTTAGTGTATGGCAAAGTTTACGAATTATCCAGGTGAAATTACTCACCGTTGCAGCAATGTTTGGTGATTGAGACGTGCATTTGATCATGAGGTGAGTTAAACGCGAGATGAGATCGTGTACTTCAATATAATTGCACGTGAGTTGAGCTGAGAAATTCTGTTTTTGCAGTACTCCTCATAGGCTGCGCGGTGGCGGTGCTCTTCGTGGCAGCGCTGTACTTGTACGACCTGATCCGAGCGCGCGTGTTGCGGCGCACCAGGTCTGTGGAGCTCCACAGCCCCCAACGTCGACCGGGGAACACCTCGCACTGTCAGAGCTCGGTTGAATTAGTGAGCTTAGTGCCAATGCCAGAGCCCGGAGTTTGACTTCTTGTTCCATAGATAAATGAATTACTGCGAATGATACGAATTTTAGAGGAACTAGGAAGTTTTATGAGGTAGGACGCATTTGATGGAATTGCTTCAGCGAATGAGTAGTGAAATCGAAATGAAATCTAGGAATTCAGTGCAGCGGAATTCAAAGCCGTAAAATTTGTTCGAAGATAGACTCAAGTCTAGTGGTTTCATGACAATTTGAATAGGATTAAACTTTGAAACCATATTTTTCCCATAAGGAGAAAGTAAGGTTTCAAAATTTCCTCGCATTCGAAAATGTTCCCTCTGAGCAGCCGGCTTCGGAAAGCATTTCGGTGACCCATCGCTGGTACAACAGCACTGGCTGCAGGAACCTTTACAGGGCTTGCTTTTAGTTTAGAATTATCGTATTTGATTCTTTTCTTCGTTTCTCTTTCATTCGCGCATGCGACAACCAAGTTGTTTTGGCGATTTTCCAAATCGAATCGCACCAGAAACATGTCTTCGTTTTTCGCTAATTTTCTGTTCGATGTTTTTATGAATATAACTATGCGACTCTGTGCGTCCATAACCCTCTTGTAAATAATATTGTTGGATAAATTTAAGAGGAGTATTAAGTGACACAACGCCTACCAATACGGTGTGTTAAGTTTTAATTTTTACGCTCATTGAACTTTGTTACCTCTGTGAAAATTGCTGAGAGTATGAAGCCTAATCATTTTATTAATAATTCTCTCGATAATGAGTGTCATGGCCAACGAAATCATGTAACCATTTTGACTGTCCCGAATACAGCGGTATTGTTATCAACGAAAAGGCTAATCAAAGGAGAATCTATTACATGTGGTAATTTTTGTCTCGGTTTCGGCGTAGTATATCCAGTATCGATGTTAGTTTCGTGTTCCAATATTGCATGTTGTATCATGCAGATATACCCTTATGCTCCCTGATTTCAATACGACTTCAGTGATTAACCGTTCTAATTTGTTAATTTTTGAGACCCGTTTGTAATCTTTTTCTCTACGCACCCTCAGAATCTGCATCTTGAATCAAGTTTCTAGGCCTTATGTAGAATGTCAATGAATACCTGATAATGTTATTTAATATTTTCATTGAGAAAGAATGTTAACATTTTAAAAATAAACGAAATTTTTTGTCTGTTTTTTGTTTTTCCTCTTCAGATAACTGAGCGATTTTGGTCATAATTATCATTTTTTAGGCTAAAAAGGGGTTTTTAGGTAGTGGGCTACTGTGTCCTAAAATTTTATGGAACTACGGACACTAGAAAACCCCTCAAGAGGGTCTAAAGGGGGGTTCTAACGAATCATGAATCAGGGTCAAAAATCGGGGTTCAAAAATCATACAATATTTAACCCTCTCATCAAAAGAAAACGATATGAAAAATAGAAAATCCGGAGTCATTTCTTCGTTAGAAAGGTTACAATGGGCTTAAAACTGCCTTAATTTTAATTTTTGCACATAACCCCATAGAATTCTATGGGGTTATGACGGGTGTACAGCGGGGAGCGTTCCTGGAAAATCGCCTCATTCCGTTTTTCTATTCGCTGCTTCTGTCACCAAATCTTTCAATGATGTATTTTTCTTTCATCGATATGATATTCGCTTTATTTTTCTATCGTATTTTTTTCTTCAAATACGTCAATGTCATTTTCCAGATTCAATTACATTGTGGCCTTCACCATTTCATTGCAATAATTACTTCGCTCTGAGAAGAAAGACTTGTAACGCAGGATATACCTCAGTAATAACTAGGTGTTGTCACTCTGAGTGTTGTTGGTTAAGATTGGCAGGGAGCAGGCGTCTCTTTTCTTCTCATAACAAGTAGGTAATAATACACTCAAAGTTAATGAATGAGATTCATCATCATGAAGTACTGATGGCATTCAACGGTGCATTGCATCGCACACTGCGGTACAAATTATGATTCACAGAGTAACTTGAAGAAACTGTAACGTAGAGCACTCAAGAGAATTGAATGAGTGGAAGAAACACGGTTTGTGACTAAGAAAGTGAAAGCGACGCCACAGCAGATTGCGGAGGGCAAATTGGAGGTTGACTCTGGGTTGTTAAGCTCCTATATTGAGCGCATATTACGATAAACTGACCAGGAGTCGCAGTTTCCCCAAGAGAATACAGGCGCTGCTTCAAGACACAAGAAAGAGTCCAAGATTTGATGTACCGAGTTAATTGATTAATATAAGGGATATTTCCGTCATCCTCATGAGTAGGGAAACTCGAAATACGCACGTCAAGGCATAACGTTGCCCTTCTTTAGGCTGATCAATAACGGAACCCTTGTAGTTGAGCATGCACATTTCGATAGGGCTTATGAGAAACCATTGAAATCGTTGCATCATTCATGATATTATGCCTGGGTGAATCTGTAACTTATAAATTCGACCGAGAAATCTTCCTAAATCTGATTTTAGAATTGATAAATAGCGAAAAGAAAGGTGAAAATTGATTAGCTGAAGCTGGAAAGAAGGCTGGAATCTTGAGGCGGCTTTAAGGAGGTGGAAAAGGACATGCTGGTGAAAGGGTCCTAAAATGACCTTGTGAAACTTTGAGAAAGTTCGGAGAGAGACTGTTGCTATGGTCATACAATGATAGTGATGCTTGTATCTTCAAAAAAGAACAACACAGTTTTGGTGATTGAAATAATTATACGAGCCTGCAGCAATGCCTCCTTTTTATTCTGAAATACACAGATATATCGGAAAGCCTTATAAATTTATTAGGTTATTATATGTATAAGATCTTCTATAGAATTTTAATATGTAAATGTCATGCAGGAAAGTCATTATCTATCCAGACTAGACACACTCAATTGAGATCCACAACATTTTACGTTCCTGATTTTTAACTTTTGTAAATGAAATATTGCAATCGCAGGTATGCAAACAAAATGTCCATTCTGAATATGAATAAAAATTCTGATAAATTTTTAATTAATATCCATTGTGTCACTTCTAATAAATTAAAATACATAGGCATGGAAGTTGAACAAAGTAATTCTAATAGTTAAATCAGTAAATTTTTTACTTATAATTTCGGTTGAAAGAAATAACTAAATATCGTACTTGAATACTTTTTATTGCACCTCATTTTCTTTTAAGATTAAAAGTAATGCGGTACCAATAATACTACACATAAAAATGATCTGTGAGATCAAATCAAAAGAAAGAAAATGTGATGTTCGCGTTAAGTCAAGTGGCCAAAAATGACTACGTAGCCTGCGAATTCTAGGATAAGAAGAACGAAGACGTACGCTGAAAGTATTGGCGAAAAACCACTCTGGGGGCCTGATCAACGAACGATATTCATTGTTGTAGCTGTGTACCCGGTGCTGCAAGCTCGTCTTTCGCTCTAACTTCCGTAATTTGATTTTTTCGAACTCGAATGCCAAAGGTAGAGGTCTCTTCCTAAGTTGATGCTCTAAGGTGTGGTTTAGCTCCGTCTGAATAGCTGGCGAGCAAAGTGTAATTAGATGAATTTAAGTGAACATAATGTCACGGGAATGAGGGTTTAGTTTTTCGCGGTTTTACTGCTTAAATTTATGTTCTTCGACATTTTGGACTCGAAAGTGTTTTTCCTCTATTGATAAACGATTAAAGTTGTCTATCGGTGCACTAAATCGTTTAGTGTTATGATTGTACTTAGAACATTCAATCACAAGCCCGACTTATGGGATACACTACGTGACAATGTGCAAGCTTTCTGCGACTATTTCTTATCTTGAATATTGATAACATTGTAATATAGACGTGTACCATTAGTTCAATAGTTCATTGTTCAAGGTGGGATTGTTGAAAACGTATTGAATATTTCACTGATTCGTTTTCAGCGATCTCTAAATAACTTCGAAGTTTATTAGATTGGATAGAAACTTGTTCTAGCCGTAAGCCTGTCATGATTTCTGTTATACATGTTAATGCTTTTGTAATTGTGAGTATTAACACTTTGAGTATTATCCAGGCTGATCATTCATATTTTCTCTCATTACACCGGCGGTCCAACTTATTTCGGTGCGTACAAGCTTGTTTAAGAAAACCTTCCCCTGCTTGCTGTATGTTATGGGGCCTATTGTGAGAACCAAGTTCGGCTTCATGCAGTCTCTGGTGAAGAGGAATTTTCCAATCGCACGATTCACTGGCATGTGACACGCTGGGGTTTGAGGGTTTGCTTATAGAGTCCTAGCAGAAGTCTACTAAGACGTTTACTGCGTGCTAGGACGGATCTCGGTCAATGTTGTATTTAATGTTGTCAACAAATTTTAAAATTTCATTACAAAATAAAAGTACTTGGAGACATTTTAAGACGTTTTACATGAATGACCGTGTGCTCGCAAATGCTTGGTTTCCGAGATATAACATAAATAACCTTCAGTTAAGAATAGCACTAACGGCAGTTTCGATACTGCTCTTCCGGCGCTTCGCGGACGCGGACCACGCCAAGATTTTTGGCGGAAATCCTCGGCCACTGTATGGTTGAGTTGAAGTAAGTTATTTCAGGTTTACTGAAGAAAGTTTAGGTTAGTTTGTTTCACTAACCTAACTTTACCTCGCCTAACCTCGCCTATTGTTTCGTAAAACCGTATTTCAGCTTACTTACGTGTCTGGTTGTTCAATTTTATAAACGACGTTCCTATAACTGCAAAGTTTCATGCCTAGAAAATCAATCATGTGCGAGCACAATGCCATTGGTGTAAAACGTCTTCAATTGTACCATATTACCAATATGTGGCAACAAAATTATTGAAATCGTTGACAACATTGAATTAAATATTGATGCTGGATCTCTACCAGTTGGTGAATTGCTAATTTGCGTCTCAGTGTAAACGACCAGACTCTTGTCTTTTTCGTGCCTTCTTAAAACTGTTCAAAAGCTAGGTAAAATGGTATCGTTGGAAAATAACTTTTTTCTATGTTATAAGAAAGAACGTGTTTAGCAATGAAGTTGATCTTTCAATTCTGCTACCTAGGAAAAAAACTGTAACGACCGCATTAGCTCTGTGCACGTGTTGAGTCACCTGCTGCTCATGGCAGCATCGGCAACGGTTTTTGTCGTCCGAATTCCGACAATGATGAACATGACGTATGTTTTCCGTCCTCATTGCTAGTAGGCCTACATTAGACAAGGGGGCTAGAAATGGCTTCAATTTCGCTCGTGAATCTGACTAGTTAACTTCCCCTGACTAATCAATGCAAAATTTTTGAAGTTCCATGATTTTTTCGACAGCTCGAATTCAATAATGCATGAATATTAACGTATTTTCATTACCCTTCAGGTTGCATGAGCCAACGACTAGATTTAGGTTAGATTCATCCATGCTATTCTACAGGGATTGGCGGAGCTAGGAGATGCTGTCAAGTTACCTCTGCTTTAGGTAAACCTTTCAGAATCGCATGTTTCGTTCTCGCTTCGTTTTCAGGCCTCCTTCGCTAGGTCTCTTCTTGCTCTCCTTCAAAACTTCATGTTTCTATGTGAAGGTATCCTGTCCCAGAGGGGGCACACTTCGTGCATTGATTCCAGTTTCCTACCGTACGTTCTTAATGGTTCTTTCTCTTCGCTGGTGAGATGGCCCCCGGTGCTCTAGTAATTTATCGATGTAATAGATATGTAGCACAGGTGTAGACTAGGAGAAAGATTCAATATCTCTTTATACGTGAATTTATCCAGATAAGCTAGGCTCGACTTCTCGTCAGCTAATAAAAAAAGCGTTTGAATACATCGCGACTTTATTCCGTTGGATTACTTATTGGTCGTAAAACTGCGCTCTGTGTGTCTTGACTTTGAATGCTAAATTGTAGTATTTTGAAGCCAGCCTCGAGTTCTAGTATAGACGTGGAAGTTTTTTCCCTGAACTTGTACGGTCATGCTGTCTTGCGTTTTATTTTGAACTAAACTATGAATTGACCTTCACAGATGTGCTACAAATTGATGTCTTAACTTGTACCGACGCAACTAAAAGAGCTTCCGATGGACGAGCGCTTACAGAACAGAGGTTGGTCTGAACTTCGCTGAAACTAATGCAACTTGAAGTGTGCAACATGCGCGCAGTAGTGTTCATGGAGTAAATTGTCGAATAAGGATTCTTTGTGTGATGTTGCATATAGTTTATTTACACTCTTCCAAACGTGGTTGCTCTCATTCTATTGCACCAACGTGCGAGTAAAGAGCGCAGCGTATTTTGCATATCGGGGTTATTTGTCCCTAGCATATTAGATTTTGCAATTCTGTAACCTTTCACTGTGATAGAATGATTCTAGAAGACACTTTGGTTTGTCAACCAGCCAATTGTGAAGTTCTTCAACAGGCTTCCGAACCGCTTATAAAACTCTAATTAGCAGACATTTATAGTGTGTACCTACAACATGCCTTCATTCATTCTACAGCGTGTGGAATATTGAAGATTTAAAATATTTTCAAATCTGCTGTAGTGTCCCTCGCATATAGCTGTTACGGTCGAAATCTCGTGCATCAGTCTCGGTATGGCCAAATTATTTTAGGTCTATATAGCTTGGTTTATTTAACTGACCTAACCTTACCTAACCTAATCTTGCCTATCGTTATGTCAATACCGTATTGCAGCATATTTACGTGTCAGTTTCTCCACTTTATATACGTCGTTCTTAACTTGGAAGTTGAATAACTCCGAAAATATGCATTAGCGACCAAAATGTCATTCGTGTACACGTCTTTTAATGGTTCCTGTTACCGATGTACGGGAACAAAATTTTTAAATTCATTGAACGCGCTAAAGTAAATCCGGAAAAATTGCACTACCTTGCCTATTGCTGGACGAGCTCTGGTTACTCCGGACTCGCTAAATTAGCGATTAAATAAACTGCTCGTGTAATGTTGTGTACGGCATGGCACCTCCTCTTGTGAGGATAATGTGTACCAGCCGAAAAACTACGGCTTTCACTTAAGCTCTAAACCGCGATTAACACTTTCAAATAACTTGTCGCATGCTCAGACCGTCGATTAAAGCATTTTACGGAACTCATCTTGGGGCAAATTCTATGAACTGTTGAATTGAAATAAGATTTGGTAAATGTGAAGCGTTTGCTAATAATTGAATTTTGAATTTTCGGTCCCGAAACATAGTTAATTATATCAAAATAAACAAGTTTTTTATGCACTTTCCGTCGCAAATGAGTTTTTAACGAGGTATAGCGGTAGGTTTAGTTTTGTCTATGATGACGAATGCCCTCGATTAAACAGCCACTCCTTTATTTTTGAATTTTTGTTCCTTGAATCACGGTAATAACATCAAAACGAACTATTTTTCTTTTGTACACTTTTTGCGACAAATG
>JACJUY010002344.1:55184-69233 GCA_014220935.1 Platorchestia sp. MABIK | reverse complement strand
ACGAAACTCAACGAAACTCAACGAAACTCAACGAAACTCAACGAAACTCAACGAAACTCAACGAAACTCAACGAAACTCAACGAAACTCAACGAAACTCAACGAAACTCAACGAAACTCAACGAAACTCAACGCTGCTTACGACCTACTTTAAATGTCCCAGTAACTTTGTTTTTGCAATTGAATTACCTGTAGTGATAAACTGTTACATTGATCGGCTTAACTTTGGCCTGTCGCCTTTAGCTGTCGGTTTGGCCTGAAGGCCAAAGCGACAGCTAAATAGTTTATGACCGAAGCTGTCGTTAAATGAGTTATTATTATTATTATTACAGCATGAGATCTCCCTGTAGCTGCAACTATAGGTTGAGATTAATGAATATTACTTGTCTTCATCCATTTTATCTAACAATAAACGCTTTATTTTTACATCTCAAACTGCACTTGGATAGGCGACATTTGGCGGTAGGCCGCATGTTGTAAATAGTAACACCGATTTTTCTGCCCCTCGAGCTTCTTTTAGAAACTGAACAATAGTTTTTTCATCGAACGATCACGCAGTATTTAGCAACTTGGCAGGATTGGCTCGTGGTGCGTGTTCACTTTTTCTTCGAAAAGCTCACTCTCTCCAGCTGTTGTCCAGGGCAGAAAACACTTTAAAGACGTTTTAAAGAAATCTGGCAGCCCTGATGATGGTGTATGTGATGCGCAATGCGCTCAAAAATGTTCGAACATGTTGAAATAAATGTTAATTGGTAAAACTCCTCGAAGCGAATCTATTCAATCTCAAATCTCTTGGAGGTTAATTGGGGAGAACGAAGAGTTCTTCGAGATACGAATTTTTTAAAATAATGCTGAGAGGGGAAGGGCAATTCCAAAGAAGTTAGACGCTGCGAAAGTAGAATTGAGGCTGACCAAAAACCTGCTCGGAATTCCTTTGGATACCACTTGGCACACCACCCATAGTTGTCGCTAAAATTCAAAATGGTTCGTACTTCACGGCCGGCATGGAGGGGGAACTTGCTTATGAAGGTCAACAGTGCTCGTACCCGTTTTGAACATACTCCTCTATTTTCTAGCAGCAAGGGTAGTGTTGGTTCTCCACAGGTAACTTCTAAATTAATTTTAATTTACATATTGAAATTGGAGGAAAAATCTGAATTGTATATTAAAAACGTATAGAGCTTTCTTCGTTCTGATACTTTTCTTTCAAAATTGTGAGAATTTGCATGAGTATCAGTCCATGGGAGCCCGTTATTAGAAGAAAGCTCTTCGCTATATTTGTACAACAGATCCTAGCGAGACCAACATAAGAATGAAAATCCGTTAACCGCTTACAATTTTCAATTGATGTGTATTCAACTTACCATTTGATGGTGGTTCCAAATTAGGTATACGTTGAAATTTTGAAAAAATTTTAAGTTCTCAAATTTATTATCCACATGTTGCCATGAGACACTATGTTAGTCGTGGCCAAATGATGGCGCACACCTAAAAAAACACTTGTGTGATGACTCCGACGACGTTTGGCTCTCCATACTCGGCGAGCTTCACTCAGTTTTGAAGGTAGATCGTCAATAAATAATACGATGCACAGTGCGCACAACAGCAACTACACGTAACTTTTTATCGCACACAATTCAGAAATATACCTTCAGGCTGATAGTATCAACAAAATATGTGCCATGTAAGGAAAACTTTGTGAAATTGAAGAAAATCTTGATTAATTTTTCGATTTTACTGCAAACGCCAAAATGTGCAAACGGTATTCGTGAAATTTTAGCGGGTTGATAACAAAATAATTTCTAGCAATTGAACGTGTACGATGTGAGTTTTTCCGTTTTTAGTTGAGTTGAAAAATATTTAATCAAAACTCGTAGGTTGAGAATGATATTGAGTGAATATATTGGGAAATACACTTTGGAAATATGAATTACCTGGGATGATTCCTGTAATTTGAACATGCTCGTAATTAAGATTATTTACTATGCCTGAAAAGTTCGCTACGTGAAATATGTCAAAGCATGGGCTATTAAGAGTGATTTTCACTGAACAGGAAGTGAAATTTGCCAGCACGATCAATCGGAATATCAGTATAATTTGACTGAGTATTTCGTCTTTCCAACGAACAACAGTCAACTGACGGCTAGTTTCACGGCAGTTCTGTCTCCCATTTGTTTTAAATTCTTCACTCGAATATACATGAGATATATTATTTGAATTTTAAAAAATTTTCTCGAGAATTTTTGAAGTTTACATTGCAAATGCGAACAAACGTCAAATTTATTTGAAGGAGTCCTGCAATGACGACGTGCCCAATGACTTGCTGAAAGTCATGATTGTTTGCAGGAATTTATTGATAGTTAATCAAAATGAAAGTACTAGTTATTTTAACGTCAGGAAGTGACGTTTTCGAATTATATTGTATACGTGGAGTTAAAATCTTGACTGTAATACAAACGAATGGAATAAAAGTAAAACAGCCTGTATTGGGCTAAGTGAGAAGGAAATATGAACTATGAGTCACAAATTATGATTTTTTCCAGATAAGCCCCGCCATTAATGCCGCACATAAGTTTATTCACTTATTACTTTCGAAATAATGCACCTATCGACTTCAAATAACTCTCAAACGAAAGATTGAAACATTTTTTGGTTTGAGAGTAATTTGAAGTCAGGTGCATTATTTCGTAAGTTACAAGTGAGTAAACTTATATGATGCATTAGCCACGGAAAGATCCACCACAAATTATGAGGCATGAATCACTTGGGAATTCGGAAAAATAAATGCCAAATAATCGTTACAGACGAATATCTCCTTCAAAACTGCTGATATCTCTGAAGTTTAATGTTTATTCCAGTACTGTTTTCAATGGTTCAAATGATTTTGTAATGCAATTTTTACTCCCGGAATGGAAACGGCGATCAATTTGGTACTTGAATATACAGCAAAGAATGTGAGAGTCAACTCACGAGTTTGCGTGACTAGACAAGGGCTGTACTTATCTTTCGAAAATTTCAAAACCTTCGTGTACCCCAATGATGTACGAAGTTTAAGCCCGATGCAAAATTAAATTTAATATTCAACAGTCAGCTTTCATTGCATGATGGACCAAATAGGCTACAAGGTTCTATGGCAACGTGTGTGGGGTGGAACAAATTCAAACTTAAATCGTCGGAAATAACATGATGAACTTAATTTTCTAGTTAAAAAATTACTACACGGACGAATCAACTGCTCTAATTTCCGATTAAGAGAATAATAAAACTAGGTCATCGAATCAATGCGTTTCTTTCCAGAGAAGAATCTCTGTTCTTCTTCTGAGAAGTCGACTGCTCTTGAAGCACCAGCGGACCAGTGGAGTTTGGGCTACAGTTCGTACTCCAGTGCTGCCCGAAGTGTCTTCAACTTGTGATGAATCGTTAGAATGAATTGAATAATCTAAATTGGTTGCGTATCAGGTAGTGTTCCATTTTTGAAGCACAGTATAAACAGAGAGGGAATTGTTTCGAGTTTAAGGGCAGTCTTGGCGTTTTTCCACGAAAATAATAACCTTTTATAGCTGGTAGTATGCTCTTTAGGGAGCGTCTGTATCTCTTCGTCTACCGTGTATGAATTTCATCTTTCTGTAAAGGATAACCCTAGTTATCCTCTTCAAAAAGAGCATTAATTGTCGCAGGAGTCTGTGGTGGAATTCAATTTGTAGTTAGACAAGACTGGCGTTTCATTTGTTTCACACTTCACTCTAGCTCTGATCATAGGGAATGAAAGCGTGCTGTACACCTGTCTTCCAAAGAGAGTGTCTTCTTTCCTTACTTCTTTATTCCCATTGTTGTCTCAACGATATACTCTCGCCTATTTGCAACCGTAATCAGTTGTGCCAATCGTGATCACAAAATTCTTCATCCCCTTTGTGCCACTCGAATTTAAACTTCACTAAGCTTTCTGCAGTAATTGCTTGAATTTACGGCAATGAAGGTGAAACCTTAAATGTGAGTTGGTAAATCATACCGATGTTCATAACATAAATTTTGAGATCCATTATGCTCATTCTTCCATAGTTCGAAGGATCTGAATCTTAGGGACAATATTGCATTCGTCGTCAAAGTGTCAAGATCAAGAAAATTGCTTCTGGTGCTGTTATGTGAAATTCATACTCGGAAGAAACAAACTGGAATATTTTAAGAAAGGACAAAGAAAACCCCGGTATTGCCGTTAATGGAAGAGGAGCCAGCAGTCAGGACTTTCACTTTATTTGTAGAAGTAATGGAATGTCAATTCTCTCGATTTTTCATCAAATGACTGCGAGGGTTCAGCGTAGCTCGGAAAGTTGTCTGGAAAGGTTTTATTGACGCTCTCTTTGTGAGTTTTTCAAATGTCTGGTATAGTAATTAGATTGACAGTGCGTACACGTTAGGTTTAGTGGGTGGACGGGAGTCTGAGTGTATACGTGTAATTGAATGCATTTACAGAAAACGCTTCGAAGTTTAGTCGGTTGTATGTAATTTGCCACATCGAAGTCATGCTGGCATCGGATACTAACCTAAAATTAATCCCGAACGCGCACTAACCAAGCGTGGAAAATCGGTCTAAAATTTCGATTTCACCTTGGACTTGGAGATTTACTGGTATTCCCCTTACGTTTGAGACCTCTCGCATTATAAGAAATAATTTTCTCCTGTTCAGCAGACAGTGATATTAAAACCAATCAAACAAATAATTGGTCGTTACTCTAGGGTGATTCCCACGTCAACATTGGGTTCGTCAGGCGTCAACATGGCTGATTGTGTGGGCTGGGTGCCTCTCCTGCTGCTGGTGGTTACTTGCATCTTCCACTCGGGTGAGTTGCGTTGAAATGCTCGAATATCGAGGAAAGTAAGCACATTGGCGTGAAAATTATGTTGGGCTGGAAGCTGTCTGCGGCATTTAACTGTTGAGAACGTTTTCGGAATATTCTTCGGTACTTTTGGGTTATCTGTCACCGCTTTTAATTTATGGTTTCCTTTTGATGTTAAGGTTAGGTTAAAGTTAGGTTAGCTTAAATTATTTTAATTTTAACTATTTTTAATTTTTGTTTTGTTTCAGGCGAAAATGAATCTCTGGCCAAAACTTAACCTAACCTGACAGATAACTCTAAGTACCTATTTTTTCTGTTAATGTGTAGCATTTGCTAATAATTGAATTTCGAATTTTGGGTGCCGAAACATAGTTAATTAGATCAAAATAAACAAGTTTTCTTTTATGCACTTTCCGTCGCAAATGAGTATTTAACGAGTTGTAGCGGTAGGTTTGGTTTTGTCTATGATGACGAATGCGCTCGATTAAACAGCTATTCATCTATTTTTTTAATTTTTGTTGCTTGAATCACGGTAATAACATCAAAATAAACTACTTTTTTTCCATACACTTTTTGCGAGAAATGAGTATTTTACGAGTTAGTGCGGTAGGTTTTATTTTTTGCGCGATTGAGCTGTTTAAGTACGTTTAAGCACTTTGTAATTTATTACTTGCCGGCCCCACGGAACCTGAACCCACTTCTAGAACATTTTAGTTAGTAACACAATAGAAATTATCACCAAAAAACGAGTTATAGCAGTATCAGCCAGTATGTTAACTTTCGTCTTAGATGGCGGGAACGGGCTCGATCATTCAAGCGCATTAAAAGGAAGCGTCCACTGCAGTGTTGCCCTACGACGCACTCGATGAATTACTTTCCGCTTCGAACACAAGAGTTGCGGTGACTAATTTATCGCTATAACTCGTAAAATACTCATTTGCGACGGGAAAAACATAGAAAAAAACTTGTTTATTTCGATCTTATTAAGTATGTTTCGGCACCAACAATTCGAAATTCCAATATTAGCAAACGCTACACATTAACCATTTTTTCTGCTACATATGTATCTAAATTTACGAAGAGATAGGCAGAGCTCCAGTCGAAGCCCATAGTTGTTTCAACTTCTGTATCGTTTCTAAAGCTTTTCATTATACGTAAATGTTATGTTTTGGGAGCATAATTTTTTTACGTTGTACTTAGGTCCTTCGTAATAACCTAAATTGGATACTTTTTGCGATGAGAGAAACAGACTGTATGACTTGTTCATACCTGATTATTAAATATCTGGGTAAATGTGTAGTGTTTGGTGGTAATCGAATTTCCAAATTTGGGTGCCCAAACATAGTTAATTAAATCGAAATGAACAAGTTTTTTTCTATGCACTTTTCGTCGCAAATGACTATTTTAAGAGTTAGGGCGGTATGGTTCTTTTCGCAATTGTATTGTTGCAAGCGCGGGAAAAGCGCGCTCGATCATTCGAGCTCGTCGAAAGGGAGAGTCCATTGTAGTGTTGCCATACAACGCCTTCGATGGATTTCTTTCCGCTTCAAACACTAGAGTTGCGGTCAGTAATTTACCGCTATAACTCGTTAAATACTCATTTGCGACGAAAAGTGCATAGGTCAAAAATTGCTTATTTACATTCAATTAATTATGGTTAGGCACCCAAAATTAGAAATTCGATTACTATCAAACGCTACACATTAACCAATTTCTGCTATACCGAGCTACGAGAACGTGTAGAATGGAAAATGTCAAAGTAGAGGTTTAATGTTCAATTCAAATAGTTTTTTAAACCTACGATTTAGGGACTGAAATGGCATTATGTGCTAAAATATATTTTTGTGTTAAACGTTACTTTGCGTGGCTCACAATTGAACGAAAATAGGGATGCAAAATTATAATCTAGAATAAAAAAATCTAATAATCCGTCATTAGACCATTGTTCCTATTTCAGGAGCCTCGGTGAAAACTTTGATGACCCGACACCAATTGTACAAATCACGTTCTCATTTAACCTCTCTGTTATGAAGAATGGTTCTTGTATGAAGAATCAACCAATTTTTCGCAACCAAATGATGCAATGATTTGCTGGCACTTTCCATTGCATTCAGAACGTTCATTGTTTGTGTATTGTTTAATTACTTAGGTATTGGTTTACCTTCAGTGTACATTTTTAATAGTTGGTATTAATACTGTCTAGCGGTCAATCAATAACATTAGATTTAACTCATCCCCTTTCTTTCAAAAATAATTTAGCGAACTTAGGTACATGTTGAGGAGCCAGATCTGCTTAGATATGAGCTTTGCTTTATCGGCAACAAGTTGCTCATTTTCCCGGAAAACTGACGAGTTATTAAAATTCATCTTATCCCAAAATAACTTTAACAAGGCGATAATTTTTGGTTTCTCTACATGGCAGCCTAAAAATTCTCTTCCACCCACATGTTCCACACAGCAATGCTTACGCTGTTGTCACCATTCACGCCCATCTACCGAGGCCCCACATTTGTCTATTCATGTAACTTGAGTGAAATCTCACTAAACATACTTCTTGCTCAATCAAGTCAAGTGGTTCCATGCATGTGAGTCAATAGGAGAGCAGATGCTATTTTCCGCATGTTGGCAGCTTTCAATGAATAATATTTTTTACTAATCTTCGGTACATCTTTGTCACAGGAACTATCAAAAATATCCTCACAAGGTGTAGGACTTCCGACTCCTTTTTCATCTCTTGGGCTCAGAATTTAAGGTTTAGGTTTTTTCCTTTTTTGTCTTCTGCCCTAGCAGAATAAATTTCTTAATTAAGCAGCGATCACTGTTCAAGTCTTCATCTATTTCGACACGTCTTTTCTTTCAGGGAAATACCACCATTCTTTGAGAAATGGCGATCTTGTATGAAAAGGCGCGAGTCGAGCTTTAGGTTAGGTAGGTCTCCCTTGTGTTAAAATACAACTTTCTTGGTTTTTATTACGGACCTCCTCAGGAAGCCTAGAATAGGCGATTGTCTTTGGTTATTTAGGTTTATCTATCCTACATAATGTGAACTGGAGCTCCCTGGGAGGGGACTGTTAGATTAATTCATCTCTTCATAGACCTTCGTGATTTCTATCATTTGAGCGCACCTTCGTTCAGTTTATATGTATATATATTTCATGTATCTACATGTATATTTATATGAAATCTTGTCACGTCATTTTTGCACTTCATTTATCTTTCCCTCCATTTGCTGTCTAACGGGTTATTTTAAAGTGAAGAGTATACTATGAAGGACTTCACCTCGTGAGTATTTTCCCAGTTTTCTACAGTCTGCACCAAATGTTCCTTCTCATCACTCTCGTAAAATCGTCCTCGTAAATGAGTCTTAACCTAAAACCACATGAATATTGTAATTTTATTCTCGAAACCCTCTATATTAGGTCCATGGCCATCATTTTTTTAAGCACTTGTAACCATCTTCGATTATGGTTTCGTTTCACGCAGAGTGATGATTAAATATGGGGTCAAAGAAAAATTCAATAAGCCCCGTATTACTGAATGGCTGTAACACACAAACTATTTATGAAATCCTAAAAATCATTAGATTCGGTTTCTTTTTGAACAATATTCTTCATGTGCCGCCCCCTTGAATGAAGAGAAAAATAGGTACGATTACGCAGGCTGTCATTAAGGCGCTGGTGAGACCAGATCCAACTCGCTGGGTTTCTTCCTCGATGGATGCCTTGAGTTGGTGTAGATTTTGTCGATTTTTCACGATAAACTCTTCCTTTAAGGAATCTCCGATGGAAAAAATCGATTCTTGTTTGGAGTAGGCGGTTGTTATGAAGATGAGCTGTTCTTTTGTCCAGCTTGTTTTTTTTGGCGTTACGCTAAAATCGAATTCATTTTTCATTTGAGCGTAGCTTTTATGCCAGACAATTTATCTTGTTTACAAACATGTCCAATGAAATGAGGACTTTTCAGGATTTCATAAATACTTTGTTTTTCAAAATCTATTCAATAACATTAAAGTTTTTAAATAAGTTTTAGGTCTCATTTTAAACAAATCACTCGGTAAAATTCTTCAAAATCATGCTGTTTCACCTAGGCGGTTGATCTCACGTATTTCTGCAATTATGCTGTGCTTGGGAACCGTTGTAGAACAATCGTTTTCATGTTTCTGACTCAGGTAGACTGTTTTGTGCCACTATTATTAGTACCGAAATATCATAAATTTCGCGGTGTGATAAAAAATATATTCTACGAGTCCCTCGATTGAAATACAAGTTTATGCTGACTAGTTTACGCTTTTGCTCACATGCTTACTTGTGTACATGTGTACGTGTGCACGCTATGTGTGCGTATATGGGTGCATGTGTCACTACCTAACACATCATTTCACTACATTATTGTTAGGCATTTATAAAAAATAAATATACACTTGTTGCGCGATCACCCACATGTGATAAATAAAACGCTTATCAACCAATGATCATTTCGTTACTATATTTGATTAAACATCGTTTCAATATTGCTTTAGAAATTATAAGCAGCAACACAAACTGAAAAAGTTGTTACGATCCTCCTTTGCTCATTATCCTATATTTCAGTACATCGAGCAGCATTTTTGTAGAACGCATATGTATTGTGATTGCCTCGATGCATAGATATGTATTTGTGTATGTGTGCGTGTTAGGTGTATGTGCGTGGGTATGTATGTGCATGTATATGTGTATATATGTACATGTATATTTGCACATATGTGTATACTGAACTAACAACTAGCATTTGAACTAGAGATACCGGTCATCTTTCTGTTCACTCTCAACTTGTAGCATTACCTAACTCGTCATCTCTTTATTATTGTTTACGTAAAATTTACGTAAACATCTTACGGCATTTACGTAAAAATCTATCAATTTGTTGTGTGATCATCCAATAATATTTAAATGAAATGCTAAACAGATGACGGTTATGTTGAAATTTTTTAATTAGAAAAACAAAACTTGTAATTTTTTGCGTAAAAATTTACGTACAAAAATTTACGTAAAAATCTATCAATTTGTTGTGTGATCATCCATTAATATTTGAATAAAATGCTTAACAGATGACTGTTATGTTGAAATTTTTTAATTAGAAAAACAAAACTTGTAATTTTCGTGGTCCTCATGCTTGTTTTTTTCATTCTACCTCGAATGATATTTTTGAACATCTGCCGAAACAACCAATTCTAATATTATTTCCTGATGTCAAGAAATTCAAAGCTTTGTCATGTAAACTGTCAAGTGTTTTCACCCCACAATGGGAATTAGCGCTCACATGGGGACAATGTGAGGGCCCGAGCTGAGAGTTAGGTAGGCTTTCTTTTTGTTGAAATAAAATATTTTTGTTATGTTAAGGACCACCTTTTTTTCGGTTCACTGCTGTTTTGTTTTTCAGCACCTACTACTTTCTTCTTCAACTTTGATCTTATTTCATGAACTTCTTTCTCATCTTACTGTTTCTATGCTCTTTTTGCATAGATTCCACGTTCCCTTGACTCCATACTAAATGGTGCCTTCGTCTTTCCTCTCTTTGGATCGCATTTGTTGCTGCGGGTAGGGAGGCTTCAACTAACGACTAATCTAATCTTTCACCCCACAATGAAACTGCATCGTTAAAGAAATTGTGTTGTCTCTTATAATTACAATTGCATATATCATCAAATGTTGATTAAGCAACATTAGGCCATCAATGGTTTCTTTTCGACTTGTGAAACGGGTATTACAATATTCATGTGTGTGTATCATCTAAGTGTCTTTACTTTAAGATATTTAAAAAAAACAATGATGTATTATCTTTTGTGCAGCATCTTTATTTGAAATAAACTGTTTTTCTTTCGGTTTCTCAGTAAAATATGTGGGTAGATATCTTGTGCATTGATTCTCCGCTTCCTTAATTCTATACTAAATGGTGGTCAAATTGCATCTCCTCCCACAGTTTTCAAGCTAAAGTAATGATTTTGGTATCATTGGATGTGGAATATTATATAGATTATAGGATGTAAACAGGAAATCATTAAAATCATTAAAATTTCATTAGATATTTATCGAGGGGCCATCTTTTTTTTAAGGCGAAAATTTTCAGTTGTGACGTTTTCGATCGCGACAAATTTAGAAGTAACCCTTTACATCCCATAATTTACACGCGTTTTTGCATCCAATTATATCAAAATCATCACTGAAGCTTGAAAACTGTAGGAGGAGTTGCATTTTGAAACCCCACATTCCGATCCTTCAAAAATGGGCAACATAGGTAAGCATAACCAATCTCAATTTTTCTACGTTATTATTTGTGGGGTCAGCTAGGACCTTTCGAAATCATTATATAGTAATAAATAGACATAAAAGATGACCTAGCAACGTCGTGCCGTGAAGAAAAGCTAAGGGGGAGGTGTGACATGATGAAATACCCCTCCCCCCTCCCCTCCCCCCCCATTCTTCAAACCCCCGTAGCGGGCGAACGAGCGTGCGAACGAACTTCATTTTTTCACAGAATGTACCTGACCTCTTTCCCCTCCGATAGCAGCTAAAATCTATCTTCCCAAAAATTTTCCAATTTATGGAGGGACGCTGTCCTTAAGTCTCTAGAATTCAGTTCACCTCTGCGGTGCGGGCACCGTGGCCTTCTGGGGTGCGGCACCCCGTGGCCGTCACCATTGAGTTCTGCACAACTGACGTTTGACTAAATCAGCAACTCTGGATGATGCAATCGTTTTCAAATATTAAATTTATTTTTATTGAACGCAACTGTTTCAAGTGAGCGACCTGAGTTCTTCACTTCACGGCCTTTCCATTTTTTGCGTAAAATGATTTTTTTTCATTTCAAGTAAGAGGAGGATGTGCAACTTCGGTGCGGTTTAAGGAAAGCAGACGCTTAAATATTTTAAAGAATGTTATTGAGCTCAGAACGTTTTAAATGTTTTTCACGATTACCGCTGCTTTCAGATCTTGTCACTCATCTCGTGCACTTAACATTTTCAGAAGCAGCGCCGGTAAATAATGACAGCGCGTCGTTGTCAAAAGGAAGGACTGAGACTGCCTCAGGTGAAGAAGAATTTTTGTATTTTAACACGTTGACCACGATGGGTTTAACTGAAGTACTATCTTCTAGTCAAATTTTAATCAATTATAGTCAGATATTTTTTTAAAAGCCAACATTAACTGGATCGTGCCTTCAGTTAGCTATGTTCAAGTATGTCGAGTTTGCGACTACGGGTCAGTCAGCAGCGTTAGGAAAATTCTCTGTACACCGACGGCTCATATCGCAACCAACGTGTCGCGGGAATACTGGAGTAAACAGCGAGTCGTGGGGACGTAAGGCAAAATATATTATTTCATATTGATTTTACATGAACTACTGAACATGTTCATTTTTCACAAGTTGTTATTCATCGTGGACGTGAGGGTTGAGGTTGAGGGTTACTCATCGCTTGTCGTGAGGATTGCTGACTATGCCAACCTTATTTCGGACAAGTCCGTGTATCATATCCTTTTGTATTCTGACTTACACAACGCTCTTTCAAAACGAGACTCGCATTTACTGAAAAAAATGCTAGTATAGAATCGCGAAGAACTCAAATTGGTTCTAAATATCAGTATATTAAGGTAGCACAGATAACCTCTGAAATTCTGTCCCTGGCATCCCGCCTCTCACGGCATGCGGTGAGCCTCTGCAACTTGGTGAGCATAGGAATGTTCTCTAAGTTAGGATGGTACTAAGACGACCATGTTACATTAATTTAAGCTCGTTCGTCTGGAGATGCGGGAGTCTGTTTGATGTGTGTGGGAATATCCGAATATTTTCTCCTGCTCGCTCTGCCATATGAAAGTTCTGCCGTGTTGTGCAGCGAAAAGCAAAGCAGCGAGCGACCCGATGTTGGCTGAAATGATCAAATGGATGAAAAGTTTCAAGGAGAAGCTAAGGAAACAAAGTGAGTAAAATGAAACACATTGAAGCTTTAATTTAAGCAACGTTCAATAATTCATGAAAGATGTAATACGGATGAATTTAGGTTATCTTAGAACTCGTACGTTTTCAACTGTAAATTCCATTATTCTACTGACATTGGCTCGGAGAATATTGTCTCTATTTAATCCATCTCATACATACCAAAATCAGAGTTTCCGTAACTCACCAACGAGAAACACAATATTTGTCCGAACAGAGAGAAGTTTGTTTCCTATGTTAGGATTTGAAGGTCCTGAAAAATGATCATGATTGTTTAACCACAGAAATTGAGTACGCCATCATGGCTGAAAATGAGAGGAAAGATTGGCCTAAGAAAATTAGGCAAGAAGTGCAAGAGATCTACAGGGACTGGAATTTGGTGCCGCCGACTGGGGCGCCACCGACGACTGGGGCGCCACCGACGACTGGGGCGCCACCGACGACTGGGGCGCCACCGACGACTGGGGCGCCACCGACGACTGGGGCGCCACCGACGACTGGGGCGCCACCGACGACTGGGGCGCCACCGACGACCACAGCAAAAGAAGATAAGGCCACCACCCCCAACACAACACTGTTTAAGAATAAATTTCTTCCCAGGCCTCCACCACTTCGCTTCTTACTGAGTATGTATAGCTTACAGTCGCAATTAATGGACTTTCATGATATATTTTACATTTATGGCATTCTCTATTTCATAGAGCCTCTGCTCAAGCGGTTGTTATCCAACACTTTGGAAAATAGAAGTTATTCTATCTACATAGATTAATTTAAATTGAATATTTCGATAACAATCCATTAATTGCAGCAATCCATCATGTCATGACCGTGAAGTGTTTGTTTTTCCTACAGTTCTCGTGATCGGTATGTTGTTGGCTGTAACTGTGGTGTTGACGGCTTGCTTCACTCTTCACAAACTGCATGGACGAATCGTCATGACTGATCCGTCGTCTAAAAGAACGAAGAGCTATTCCAGAAAAGAGCTGCGCTCTACTGATGCTAGTGCTCAAGATTTGAGACCAGAAAGTGGGCAAACCGCGACACAAAATTCAGAGCAGGCCCAACCGCTCCTGGAACATCAATCTTCAGAAGAATCGGATAGCGGGAGGGAAGCGTTCCTGTCTGAGGGACATGCTGTTTTCCAGCACACGCCTCCGCGAGACGCGCCTCACGATGCCGTAGTAATTGAAATGCAGGATATAAGTCGTGCAGGTGAACAGGCTCGATTACTTGAAGATACACCCCAA
>JACJUY010002344.1:37071-48678 GCA_014220935.1 Platorchestia sp. MABIK | reverse complement strand
TCTCCGCAGGTATTGAGTTCCAAGTTTTAGTTCCAACGAAGAGGATACTGTGTTGCGATCGGGTCTTTGAACAATAAGGAAGTAAGAATTTACCTCTATTTCGCGTTAAATGGTCGTGATGAGCGGTTTGCGCAGTTAATAATTGTTGTAGGCTATTGTCGCCATCATTTCTTAGTGTTTTGTTTACAATTATTTATTAGTCAGGCCATCCCTAAGTACCATTAAGTGTGAGGAATGATACTTTCAAGAGTGAATTCCCAGAATATGACTTTCAGGACGGAAATCTGTATTGTACTTATTGCCGGAAAACTGTAGGTTTGTCATGCAATATATTATGAGAGTATACACTGTTATTGTCAAAATCTCTGCCGCGACTTCATAGATATGAACAACGAAGATAATCCTTTTGGTTCAGCATAAAGTTTAACCGATATTGACCCATTTTCATCTACGGTAAAATCACCGAAAGCTTTTAGTTTAAGCTCCATGTCTCATTTAACGTACTAAACCAACTTTTTGTGCTCGCCGTGGCCGAGTGGTTGAGAACGCACCCTTCCGTGAAGGTGTCAAGGGTGTGTGGCGATTCTCCATTTTGGGTAAAAGGAAAACTCACAGACAATACCTCACTCTACCCAGATATCTGAAATGGGTACCGGCTCGACCAGGGACTCAACGTCCTGGTGTTAGTTTTATAGCATTTGAAAAACCGATGTACAAGATGATATTTATCATACCCAATTGATTGGGATAAAGCATACTTTTTCCAGATAGCTAGAACGAGAAGATCTTCATATGATTAAGGATGTCAACTCTATTCTGTATGGCAATCCTGTAGAGGAAGTCAACGAAGTAGCTGGTCAACTCTCTCCATCTGACATGAAAAATCTTAAATTGGCTCCCCTGGTGTCGTACGATGTAGAAAGAGTGTTTTCGCAATACATAAGTGGTCTTGCCGATAAGGAAAAAAGTATCCAATTTGATATGATGAAAAAGTAATTTATTATTAAATGTAACCACAAGCGTTAAAATTTGTTTTACTTTGAAATCCTGTGAAATCATATTTTCATGTTTTCACTAGTAGCAAATGCTCGATATTGTAAATATTGAACACTATCGTAATGAGTCATTACCTTAGGGTTCAACATTTACAATATCGAACAAGTTCCAACTAACTGAAGTCGGTCATTCAGCCGTGCATGTGCAAGACTTGATCGCAAATTGTTTGCAGATAAATGCGAGTACTGTACATACGACACTCCGCAACCGCATATATCTAACCTGAAACCGCATATTTCATGCGCTCATGATTTCATATGCGCGTGCATATATGCTCGTGCATATTGGCTCAGCTCTAGTAATTACCCTAGTCTAGGGTAATCAGACCCCTTCTAGGGTACAGTCTAGGGTAAGGGAAAAACTGCGAAATCTAGGGTAAAATCTATTCATCAAATCTAGTTGATTAAAATCATGAAAAAAACAGAAGATTGTCAATAACTACACTTGAATATCCCAAAAAGAATTATTTGAGCAGAAGACATCAATTCTACGAAGGAACGTCTCAACATTTGATTTGTATATATAACATGAGTTGACGGGTTCCACACCGGTACTGAACAAGTTGCGATTCTGTACGCCATGGGTGGCGCGCCTGACCAGGCTCAGTGTGCTCGGTCAGGACTCAAGACCACGAGAGAATGTTGCACCATCGGTATGGATTAAACACCCGAGAGATCAGCTTCTGGATAAACTGCTGCATTTCTTCACCGATTCACGAGTGAGTTCAAGACATAAATTGAAACAAAGTGCCTGAGACAAGTTATCATAACGTATTGAAGCTTAGGTAATTCAAACTTATGTCGTAATGTGTTCCGCCATTTCAGCGTAAGTTCAAAAAGACAACACCCAAATTTTAAAACTTTGTTGAAGTGGAGCCCCACAAAATTCTAGCACCTGGTCGAACTAGGTGACTTACCTTACAAGCTTGTGTACGAAGATTTCTGCAGCAGTGGGTGGGATGCACTCACACTTTACTTTGATGAGTTGTCGTTTAGTGATCCAACTCTGGCAAAGGAGATGAAAACCAATGCTTCAAACAACAAGCTAACCCGCGCTTATTTGGAGCTATTAAATTACAATTTGGGGAAATTAAACACATGTAATACCTTGTTTCAGTCTGGCTCTACGAATATCTTCAATCTGAGATCAAAAATTTAGATCCTAATTAGGAGCTTTAGTTCAGAGCTTATACGTGTTGCTTTTGTGAAGAATGCGATCATTCCTTTGCTGAATCCATCCCATTAAACATTCACTAGCGTTTGCATGCCATTTGGTGATATATACATTGGGATGACAGCAACTGAAACGATGTCAGAGATAACTGTCATTACTTCACAAGAGAAAGAGATTTTTAATAATTGTAGATGTTTCTTGGTTGAAACAGTTTCACAAGTCCAAAAAATTTTCTTCGTCGATGATCCTGTACATGACCTCATACGCTGTCTAAATCCACGCAATGCTTCAACACTGACTCCAAAATCTTTGTCATATACATTAGACAAAAATTCCTCAAATGAAAAAGTGGTCGATAAGAAATGTCTTGAGAAAGAGGGGCGAAAACATTACTTAAATGAACAATTATATAATTATAATTTAAACGTTGTTGTTTCTCCCATTTTCAAATGCTTCCGTTGAACGTTTCTTTAACAATTAAATATAACCAAAACTTTATAAAAAAACAGTTTGAAGAATGAAACCGTGCGTGGTTTGATGCATGGAGTGTTTTACCTTGAAGAGTCTGGCTTCACTGCATCTAATTTTCCAAATTAATACTAATCTAATTAAGGCTATTAATGAAGTGAAAGGTAATGCTACGAGTGCAGAATCTTCAGCAATGCCAATACCTTAGAAATATAAAATGCGGTAACCGTGATGGCGTTTTTATTATGTTGTAAATTGTAGTTTTGCACTGTGTAATTCCAGAACTTAATTTTTTTTGTGTGAGTAGTATGGCTTCCTGAAGATTAAAAATTATTTGTATTAAGTTAGGCTTTCCCATCTTTGAACAGATTGATCTAAGGCTATACTTAACAACACACGTAAAGTTCAATCTTTTTTTATTTGTTTTGGAACGAATAAAAGACTCAATGCAACGAGCGGGAAAAAAAAATTACATAGGTCAGCATTTTTCCACCAAAATGTTTTATTTGTTTCTGTAACAATTATTTTTTATGTATTGTGGACACTAATTATGTAAACCAGGACTTCAGTTTTGCCGACCACATGGCTTTGTGTGTTTGTTCAATTTGATTATCGATCGACATTTGAATTTTTATTTTTATGTTTGACGGAAGGATGTAATTTTCTACACACTTTCATAATAAAGGTGTTCAGATCATTTATTTATTAATTAACGAATCACCAGAAACTTTAAAAAAGTTGTCAATGTGACGTAATTAAGGGCTAAGCCGACTGTATTAAAAAAGTCTTTACGTTACTTATTATATTCCCCTTATTTACATTTTCTAGGGTAATCAACGAGCATTCTAGGGTAAAATCCATTCTAGCCTGGGGTACAAAGATTGATAAGCGTGCAAGGCCTGCCTGAGAGTAATAAATCTCAACACCTTTTTCACTTCAATTTAATCCAAGTCAAGTTCAATTTAATCTGAGTCAAGTTCAATTTAATCTAAGTCAAGTTCAAATTAATCCAAGTCACATTAAAATTAATTGAACCCTAAGTTGAGTTAAAAATGTACATAATCACTTGTTAATTTGTGCTTTTTTGTGTTAAATATGTATCTATTGGATGTGATGAGCAAGACTCGTTTTTCCTTTTAGCAAAGAATTCATAAAAGTTTTGCAATATAAAAACAAGTTGTCGTAAAATGTGGTAAGTATCCAGTATCAGGAGGCCGAGTGTGATTCAGATCTTTGAGCGGTGTAAAAGATGCACGTCAATTATTAAAACTTCGTATTATACTCGTCATTAAAGTTGTTTTCAAATTCTACATTGATGACAGTGTGCATACATTCTAATATTTATGTTCAAAAGGGAATTTTTTGCTACACATGCACATAGTTTTGAGGATTTATTCACACTTATAGATATTTATATGCGTGAAATTCCACTTTATCACATATGTAAATATATATATAAATAAAATCATATACATGCAAATACAAAAGATTACTACCGCACGATATGTATATTTAATCTTTAAAAAAATATGAAAATTCGATTCGCTGAGTAGTAATGTACGATTCCGTTTTATTACAATTTATATGAGTACATTACTACACAGAAACATACATTCCTGCATTAGCAAGAAAAATGTTGCCACTGCTCTCTAATCTTCATCTTTCAATACAGCATCTATCACTCTGCATTTTTCTTCTCGTGTTTTCTTATATTTTCCTCTCTTTACTCCTCTTCTTACTCTTGCGCGTATATTTTCTTGTTCATCTTCACTTGTTTGATAGTCCGTTGATTGGTTGTAGAGATCCATCTTGAGGAAAGCGCTGATCCAAATTCAATGAGAATCACTTTTCTTCTATACTCCTATATTAGAGAAATCGGTACATAAGATACTGAAAAAGGCATTTTTAAAATTATTTTAAAAACCGATGGTACGGAAGACAACATTACATACATAAAATCCAAATGTATTCCTAAATATGTATGTAAAATTTAACTGTTATTCATTTTAATTTGACTTGGATTAAATTGAACTTGACATGGATTAATTTGAATTTGACTTGGATTAATTTGAACTTGACTTGGATTAAATTGAACTTGACTTAGATTAAATTGAACTTGACTTGGATTAATTTGAATTTGACTTGGATTAATTTGAACTTGACTTGGATTAAATTGAACTTGCCTTTGATTAAATTGAACTTGACTTGGATTAAATTGAACTTGAATGGGATTAAATCGAACTAGACTTTGATTAATTTGAAGTGAAAAAGGTGTAGTTCAGCGGTTCCCAAACTTTGGTGTCGCGTACTCATATACGTCGGGGGACGTCGCACATCCCACTGTTTATTTTCTATGCAGTATGTAGATAGAAAATTTTTACAAAATTCATTTAAAAAGGGACTTGAGCAGAAAAAGACACAGCAAATATTTCAGGGGAAAACTAAACTATTGCTACGGTTGAATTGAGGTTGTGATAATTCATGTACAGAATGGTACAATGAATTCGATGTTCCTTGGTGTGAAATATTTCCATTTCATGCACCAGAAAAACTAGGATAACGCAGGAACCGATGGTTACAAGTAGAGCTGTGCCAATATGCACATGCATATATGCACGCGCATATGAAATCATGAGAGCATGAAATATGCGGCTTCAGGTTAGATATATGCGGTTGCTTAGTGTCGTGTGCACAGTACTCGCATTTATCTGCAAACAATATGCGATCAAGTCTTGCACATGCACGGCTGAATGACCGACTTCAGTTAGTTGGAACTTGTTCGATATTGTAAATGTTGAACCCTAAGGTAATGATTCATTACGATAGTGTTCAATATTTACAATATCGAGCATTTGCTACTAATGAAGACAACATGGAAATGGGATTTCACAGGATTTCAAAGTAAAATAAAGTTTAACGTATGTGGTTACATTTAATAATAATGTACTTTTTAATGTTTTAAAATTGGACACTTTTTCGCATATCGGCAAGAATACGTTTGTATTGTGAAAACACTTTCTACATCGTACGACACCAGGGGAGCAAATTTAACATTCTCCATGTCAGATGGAGAGAGTTGACCAGCTACTTCATTGACTTCCTCTACAGGATTGCCATACAAAACAGAGTTGACATCCTTTATCATGGAAAGATCTTCTCGTGCTAGCAATCTGGAAAAAGGGATGCTTTATTTCAATCAATACAGCATGATAAATATCATCTTGTACACTGGTCTTTCAAATGCTGTAAAACTAACACCAGGACGGTTACTCTCCGGTCGAGCCGGTACCCATTTCAGAAATCTGGGTAGAGTGAGAGTATTGTGTTTGAGTTTTCCTTTTACCCAAGGGGGAAAATCACCGCGCAGCGCCGGGATTCGGACCCTTGACACCTTCATGGAAGGATGCGGCCACGGCGAACTCAAAAAGTTGGTTTCGTAAGTTAAATGAGACATGGAGCTAAACAACCAGCTTGCGGTGATTTTATCGTAGATGAAAATGGGTCAATTTCGGTTAACTTTATGCTGAACCAGAAGGATTATCTTCGTTATTCATATCTATGAAATTGCAGTAGATATTTCGACATTAACAATGTACACTCTTATTAGATTGTATGACAAACTTAGAGTTGCCTGCCACAAGTACAATACAGATTTCTGTCCCGAAAGTCATATTCTGGGAATTCATTCTTGAAACTGAAAGTATCATTCCTTACACTTTGAGGTACTTTGGGCATGGTGTAACTAATAATGATAATCATTAGAATACTAAAAGACATTTGTTCACTTCTTCAATCATCAACATATTATCCAATACATCTGTCAATTTCAATACAAAAACTAATGCACAATTTAAAAAAAAAAGTTCTCATCATCTTCCTTTAGGTTATCCCTCTCATTCCGGACATCCCACGAATACCAAACATTTGCATTAGATCTTGAATAACCAAATATTGCAGGAATATTCGAATCAGCATATAATCACTAAATGTCAATTGCAGATTTGATTGTCCTTATGTAAGTCCAGAAAGCGAAATCACTATAATGATGCAAATTTTGGGAATTCATGGGATATTTGGAATTCGAAGGATTACCTTATTGAGTTCTTTCTCATTTTTTATGAACAAGCAGAGCACATCAACGGTATTTATTATTAATTCACTAAATGTATATGTTTCGGGAATTGATACAAATTTCACAGTTGTGTTTCCACTTCAACCCTTTTGTACGTATAGGTGGCCCTATGTGTAGAACAGAACAATAAAACTATCACTAGGTGTTCAAAAACTATTACACCATGCAATTCTTGAAAACTTCATTAAATTCAGTTCGGAAACCTCTATTGCATTTTATTTATGAACCAAATTTAACAACTGAAGAACAGGTCAAGAAGGTAACCTGAGCATCAGGTATTGCACACAGCGCACCGGGTAAAACTTGTGATGTTGCTTAAGCAACCGAGAGTATATATATTGCGAGAGGTCCCATCAATGTACAAAATTTCATGATTAAGGAACAAAGTTGCAGTTTTACATTGAAAAATCAAATTACACCATTCGCATTACAGCATACATGCAATGATATCGTGCATATGCATAAAGCATTTTACAAATTACATCTGTTATATTGTATATGCATAATTGCATATGTGATTTTGCATTGCACAAAACGTTCTGCATATCTCTTGGCGTGGATATTTGCAAGTTATGCAATGTCACAGCTATAGTTACCAGTTACTGATATTTTAAACTCAACCTCAGTTTACGTTAGAGGTATTGCGTCATTGTAACTACCATCTTTAACAGGTGTAGGCATATGCTTTGTAATTTTAATAAGTTTTGTGCAAAAACAACGTTATGTTGAAGCTAGAAACAAAAATATACACCAGTGGTATAGTTTAAAGCGTTTTCTAAAAGAAGTGCCTGTCATTGTGCTCCGTAAACAAGTGTATTTTTCTCGACTCACTAAGTTTAAATGAACCGGTGCTATGTTAGCGGTTGTGTTTGCATATTTGAGCTTCATCTGTGAATATTTAGCGTTGTTCTAAATATCTAGAATGGCTCAAACCATCTGTAATAAAATTATTCTTCAATCTTAAATGTTTCATCTTTTTCTTTATGCTGAATTTGAATCCGGTGAACTTTTTTGTGATTATGTTCTTTCCGAAGCTCTCCACTTGGCACAGTAGATGATGCGTCCATATGGAAAACTGTCTCTAATCCCGACTACCTACCTCATAGTTCTAGACGCAAAATAAATCCAATTTGCTCATTTTCCTTCTAACATTAATCCCTCACACTCGTATCACTAGTTCCTATGTTCTAATTGCTCATAATTCAATACGAGTACGCACTAACGAGAGGGTTTTCAGTAATGCGTCACATGGATTATGCTTTCCTTGGTCACCTGTATTTTGAATGCATTACCAGAATCCGACTACCGCGACAAAGAGGAACTCATTTTTTCGTGTTTCTCTCCGCATCATGTTTCCGACAATTTTCATGTGTGTTACGGTAACCATGTATGAATAGCAATTAAGGATCTAAATCATTTGTCTCAACACTTAATTAACATGTGTATTAACAAACATCGGCATCTACGGATGCTTTATTTCCAATTGAAGCATGATACATATCACCTTTTACATTGGTTTTTCAAATGCCTTATAACTAACACCAGGACGCCATGACACTTTCCCCCGGTCGAAGACCGGTACCCATTTCAGACACCTGGGTCGAGTGGGGTATTGTGCTTAGAATTTTTCTCCTATACCCAACAGAGAAAATCGCCAACAGCGCCGAGACTCGAACCCGGGTCTCCCCGCACGGAGTCAGGTCCGCTACACACACGGCTATGACGAGGGTATTACGATAACCATGTATGAATAGCAATTAAGGGTCTCTGTGTTAAGGTATTTAAACGCGACTTTTACTCTTATTTCAATTTAAATGAGCACAAACGAATACATTTTCAACTAAGAGTTACGAGGATTGTGTTCTCTTAGTAACTTATATTCAAATGCACTGTCAAAATCAGATTAGGCAGAACTAAGGAACTCATTTTGATGTGCTTTTCTGTCCATCATTTTTTGATTCAACATTTTACACGGGTATCCCAATACCAATGTGTTATTATCAATTAAGGATGCTTTTAGGTTAAGGTGTTTTAAAAACCAATGGATTGACAGTTTATGTTTGTACTCTATTGGAAATAAATGTTTTTTCTTTCTTTCTTTTCTTTTTCTAAACCCGAAACATTTCCTATTCTACATTAGTCCTACCTAAAATTTTCCGAAGAAAATTATTACTGTGTGCAGCTGCCGATTTTAGGCACCAAAGGAAGTTAATGGCAAACTATCATATCTATGATTTACCGCGTACCTCCAGCTCTCACTAAAACGCGGACTTAGTGCGCAGCTCTAAAATTTTCGGAAACACTGCTCTAGTTCAATGAATTTTAAAGGAGAATGACATAAGGAAAATTTCAATGACGCTGACTAGTTCAACAAGGGAATCCTAATGAAGAAAATTGTCAGTTAGAGGATCTTAAACAATTGAAACTTTCTATATAAAGTCGTACAACTGGCATTTAGACTGAGCTCTGTCGTAAACAAAACGGCAAATATTTTTTTTGAATTTGAAATAAAATGAACAAATTTACGTGCGAAGAAAAGTAAACAGAATGATAGCTGTGCAATTAAATAAGGTGCGTGAAGTTAGTATTTAACGTTCACAATTTTGGCACCTATTCCATCGAAACGAAAAATAGAGTAAACGGTGGACAATGATATGTGTTATCCTGTTATTCCTACACTTGTTATCAATATTCTTGTTGGATCACTCGAAGATAATTTTTATAATTTTTTTCGTAAGATTAGGATACCAGAAATAAAATTTAGGTAATAAATTAAATATTGGCTACGGTTGGAAATGATAGAACAATGTTGAAAACAGCCACAACTCTAGGAGAGCAGATAATCGTATTTCAGAACAGCGACACTCACAAAGTAAGGAAATTGACGCGTTTGCTGCTTAAAAGTTCTACTATAATTAGTACTTATGCCTTAAATTTACCCTGATTCATGATAAACTTTGCCATTCGCAAAACATAAATTTCTATTGGTTTTGTAGATTCGTCATATTTCTAAGTTTTAATGAGCGTTGTTTAGAAAGAAATTGTACAGGATATGAATGAGACGTGAGCAAGGAATCCTGCTGAGCCTAAAATGACAAATTTGTAAAAAGTATTTCAGGTAAATTTTTGTATACAGTAGAAATTGGAGCGTTGGTTGTAGATTAGTGACGAAAACCCAAAAAAGGCAGACATAACCAAGTCAATCAAAGAGAACAATGGTTTTCTATTTTTCCCGATTTGAACTCTGCGTGTTATTCAATGGAGCTTTCGAGTTGTGAATTTATAAGCACTCAAAAACAAAGAATTCAATATATTTGAATTGTACTTTGGCCACATGAGATATTGCGCCTCTGATCACGCTAACGCCAGAACTGAAGCTAAAATAATACTTTAGCGACAACTTCGTAATGGAAGCTCTGCAACTCTCATAAGTGGCGCTCGGCAGATAGACCTTAAACTCTGTTGTGCGCACAACTCAAAATTGTGAAGGACTGAAAAATGCTGGCTTTTTTGAAGCGCATCTTTACTCAGTGCATCCACGCTTATGAACAATAATGGAGAGAAGAAATTTTCGCAACATTTTTTGTAGACGTTGTTTTAAAATTTAAACCAGTGTAAATATTGGAAAAACATCACTCTGAATGTAAGATAAACTTAATTGAAATGGAAATGCTAAACGTTAATAAGTGATAGAACTACAGACATTGATAGAAGCTCTTTCAGTGATGGATCAAATGAGAACAATGGATGGAAAACTATTTTTTACATACTAGACTTCAACAACATGAACTCATGGTGAAGATTCGTATAGTTTCAGCGTAATCAGGAAATACATGTTATCAGTGTTAGTAAACTATCAACATTGGAACATGAAATAATACACCAAAAAATTCAGCCAAAATTTTAATTCCGATAAACAGAAAATAACATTTGCTCTCGGCCCGATGAATCCGGATATCGATTAAATACCAAGTGCTGAGTCGTCCGTGCCTCAGAACTAATGACCACAGCTGATAATTTACCTGCAATTTTATCACGCACCCGTCAATCTCTTGACGCAGTTATGTCTGAGGCGCAGTTTTTAGTAGAGATATCATCATTGCTCTCCAGAGGCTTGTACCTGTACATGGAGTAGTAATGTCCAATTTCCTCACGCGTAAGTTTGTTCAGCCAACTTACGCGTGAGGAAATTGGACTATTTCGTAAGGCTGAAAAGTTAGAAAAGAAATTATGCAAGTGCGTGTCAGCCATTTTATTCAATCAAGTGTGTGTGAGAGAAGGGTTTCTCCCAACCTACACGGACATTCGCCTCTATGACGGAGGGACGAGACTCTCTACGCTGACTTACGATTTTCGGAAGTGAACAAACTTACGCGTGAGGAAATTGGACTATTTCGTAAGGCTGAAAAGTTAGAAAAGGAGTAGTAATGTATGGTGTCTTAAGGTGATTCTAAGACTCCTAAATTCCTACACATTGAAGGATAGTCAATACATTCCTATATGTACATAAATATGTATACATGCAAGGAGACCAGAATTTTGGTGAACTAACTTCAACATAAGGTTGAAACCGTTGAAATGAACACTTTTTCTTTAATAACTGTGTGGTCTGAAATGTTTCATTAGGGAGTTACAAGGGTCAATATTGATTTTAGGCCTTTCACGGAAATTAATAATTCCGTTCCAAAGAATCACTAATGGAACACATTTAAAACGTTTTACATGAACGACATTCTGCTCGCTGATGCGTTATTTTCGAGTTATTCAACTTTGTAGTT
>JACJUY010002344.1:12251-27994 GCA_014220935.1 Platorchestia sp. MABIK | reverse complement strand
ATTGACGAGCCCACCACTGAAATGGCCACGACTGACGTGCTCACCACTAAAATAGCCCCTACTGACGAGCCCGCCACTAAAATGGCCATGACTGATATGCTCACCACTAAAATGGCCACGACTGGCATGCTCACCACCAAAATGGCCACGATTGACGAGCTCACCGCAGAGACCGAGAAGCCTGCAACAAGCGTGAAAATTGGAAAAAAGACAGCAACCTTTAGTGATGAAACAAAGCGAACTCCTAATAAAGCTCCTTCTAAATACTCGCCAAACTCTTTAACATCAGGTGTGTAAATATCGCTGTGAAAATGTGTCAGCATGTTTACAGCTCTTCTGCTTAAATTTGTATGCCTCTGATTATGGAAGAATAATTATTATTTTATGAAATTTTTGCGTAAGGGTTGAACAGTCACATACTTTGTACGCGCAGTATGTATCGTTTGTATCTGATATTGATGCCATATTTTATGCTTTGAAAGTATGCAAGTATGTTCTCATACTATAAAGTTACGTGTGATTTTTTGCAGCTCTCACCGTCATTATGCTGTTGGTTGCAGCGATAGGATTGATCATCTTGTTCTTTGTACAAAAACCGGCCAATCGTTTCTCATCGGCTGCTCGGCTTTCACAAAAAGTGAAGAGCTATTCCAGACAAGAGCTTCGTTCTACGTTGGCAAGTACTCAAGTTTTGGGACAAGAAAGTAGACTTACCGCTGGACAAAATGCAGGTCAGGCTGCACCGCTCTTGGAAAAAAGATCTTCAGCTGATTCCGAAAGCGAAGAGGAACCGTTCGTGTCTAGGGAGAATGTGAGGCTTTTTCAGTCCAGGCGACAGCGGCTCCAGCCTGTTGATGACGAAGAGCTAGAAATGCGCGAGCTGAAAACTGCGCGTGAACGGACTCAAGCAACTGAGACAATGCTGGAGTGACGCAAAATTCACCCAGAGTAACTCAAAATTCACGGGTACCTTCATGGCTCGAGATCCATCTAGATCTATTAAAGATCTACCTGACTATTAAAAATCGAGTTCCAGTGTAGGACGTTGAACTTTGATTGAACCTATGTTCTCAATAAATATCAGATCCTTCATCTCTTTGTCTTAGGAATTTTTACCCGAGATTAATAAATCTAGTTACAACCAAAAATAAGCACTTGATGAATTATTTAGAAGTGTCTCTCGGCTTTTAACAAGTTAACACTAACATGATGACACGGAACTGTGAAGTACTCGGTTCGCTAATCGGATGTTTCTATCTAAATTTGAGAGAAATTTCACTCGTGTTTTATTTTACCGAAGCCTTGTATGGGTTTTCTCTCCTAAAATTTATGAAAGAAATTTAACGTGTGCTGGCAAGAGAGAATGGGTAGTCGTTTTGCTTGGCCGAAATTGTTGATGACAAGCTTCGCTCTGTCAAAACATGAAGGAATTTTCGAACTGTCCAACACACTAGTAAAAATTGCATCGCTCAAGGAAGATATTTTTATCTAAAACACCCCACTAGTCAGTTATTATCTCGGTACTCTCTTAATTGTATTGCACAACACGATTAGAAGAACACTGTCTCGCTTATGCCCGCTGGTCACAATTGAGACTGGCCTGCATCAGCAGAGCTGCACGATGTGGACCAGAAAGTCTCGAGTAAGTACAAGGTGGCGCTAAGAGAACGCAGGGATATCAAACTTGTAAAATTGGTTTAATGTAATTATACTAGCTATAAATACTGTTGAATTAAACCAGTTACAATTATAACTAGCGTCATTGGCCATTCGACTCCCATCACTGATTCTACGAAAGTCAAATCTGTGCGTTCTTTTTGCTCCACCCTATAACTCAGCAGTCACGGAGGGGGCTGCTCATCATGGGCGGTAAGAAACTGAGAAGGGAGCTCATGAGCAAAAAAAAAGTTGAAATTCTCTCTTCATTGAGCTCCTTTTCGACAAATCTCCCTTAACTGATTAGTTGCAACGGTTGCGAACAAATGGAATTTGTAACGAAGCGTTCAGTAAAGTCTTCATTGAAATTAACTTATTCATTCAAGAAAATTTGCTTTATTTATGCCTTCAGTGACTTCAGAGGATTCGTTAGCCTTTTCGGGAACATGACCCTCATGTTTGAGACATAAAAATTTATTAAATGCTGTTTAATGTTTATAATATCCATGAAAAACGGTGATAGTTTCTGTCAGATGAAGTGTTATATGTTCTTCTTTGTAAATTGTTCTTTGCGAAGAAAAATCTTCGTACAGCCTTAAAGACTTCTCTACAATATGAATATTTCATAATTTATCCAACTAGTTAACTCAATCCTCTAGTGAATGCTGTTTGTCAACCAGCAGCAAATAGAGAAACGAAAATAATAACACAACGTGGGAAAAAGAAATGCCATTTTGTTGGGAAGCGTGCACAGCTTGAAATTTACACACAGTACAGATGGGCTATAATGACTTGAGCCCGGATTCCTAATCCTAAAAAAGTGGTCAAAATAGCGCCAAAAATATGGTCAAAATAGCACTGAAAAAAAGTTGATATTGCAGGTATAACCGCAAAATAGTTTTTATTTGTAGCCAAATAGTAGGTAAAGAAATGCAAGTTTTGGCTCCAATTCAGCAGTTTGTTCATGTGCATTTATAAAAAACGGATAGTTTTCACAAGTCGGACATGCGAATTAAAATGCCAAGATAACGAAAGAGAAAGCGCATCGGGTACAAATGATCAGCATAAATTGAGGCCATTTTTAACACATCGAAAATTTTTTGTTGTTATAAGTTATCCATTTTTGCAACAAAACAAAATATTACATTGTCCAGCAAAAAAATTTATTGCAATCGCTAAATGATTCAAAAATAGATCTATCACAACCACAGAGGGCGTTTCTGTGAATAGAAAAAATGCAAAAATACAAATAGAGAAATGAAATAAAGCGCAATTTGAGCATAGGGATCGTGAAAAATTATCTTTCTGTTCGAATTTTGAACAAGGTATGAATTTCATTTTTCGTGTATGTTTGTTTATGCGTTTCTAGATGTCAGTGTTGTGTTGCGCGATGTTTTTTATAAATTACTTGGTGATTAACCTTTTCTCACTACTTGATAATCATTTACGAGGGTGTTCCAATCTGCTTCGGTATAGCGTTGTGGTCTTTTCTTACTTCTTTTCAACTAATAATTCAGAAATTTCTAAGAATTCTCTTGTAGTATTCTAATTTTTTTATCAACCATCTCTTGGAGTATAAAATACCAAAGAGATGATATTTTTAATTTAATTAGCCCTTGACAGGGTTAATCTATTAGCACGTTTCTTATGGTTTGTCTATTAGCACTCCTTGTATGGTTTGTCTATTAGTACACCTCGGAAAGTTTGTATATTAGTACGCTTCGTATAGCGCGTTTGTCTAAGGACGTCTTTTGTTAAAAAAATTGCAAAACCCAACATATTGTCATGCATCTCATGTCTCAACTTTTTTGGAAACCAACGGTTTTTCTTTTCTTTCTCTTCTTCGTCTACTACTATATAGTTTGTGCAGGTTTTATAGTCATTTATTGCACAATGACTACTTTTTGCCTTTGATCTTGGTCAAAATAGCGTTTATGGTAAAATAGCATTTTTGCCGGAAATGCAATTTTTCATTTGCATTTATACTCGTTATAGCATTAGAGGATAATTGCTAGAAATCCGGCCTCTAATAATGACATGCCTTACAATTGTAGTGAACATACTTTAGTCAGTCCTCAAATCTTTCAACCATTTCTAGCTCGGTTACCGTTGAAATTCTATCTATTCAATCAAGTGCTCAGTTATCTTAAGATGCACCAATGTAAATTTAATCAAAGAAAAGGTGCGGTTTCTCCGTCCTGTATGACTGATACGGCTTCCAACAGAAGCTATGAAAGGCTGACATTCATCTTCCCGTAATGGAACTCATTGGCCGAATAAGAAGCAAAAGGTCTTAGAAGTGGTAACCGAAAAACTATCACTGAGTCCTAACTCTCATGAGGCCCCAGCCGGCTCACCGTCGGGCCGGTGCCTCACATTACAGGCCCCTAAGTGGTGTTCTAGCAGCTCCAGCAACTGGAGACCACCGCAATACTCGAGAGGGATCACCAACGGGCCCAGGCTTCTACATGGCCTGCCCCTTAAGCCCATATTAGACGGTGGCAAGCAGTGTCAGGGGTGTTACCCGGCATCGCCTAGCTCCACCCATTTCCTCTCTTTCTGTGGCAACTCGGCTCTCTGTGGCGGTGTTCGCGCGCACACGAGTGTCAATTTTTGTGATCGCTCTCAGCACGATACCTGAGCAGGCCGTGGAGCATGCATTTAATTGCAATCAAGCGTAGTTGCACTCACGCGAGCAACGCATTCCAAACCACAGTTTTTAATCAAATATATTTAACGTTTATATTAAACCATGTTAATTTCCTAATTTCTTTTTTTAGATGGTATATATCTATTTTACTGGTATCAGAACCCCTAAAATAATATCAATGCATTTATTTAACCATTTTCTAATATTGAATTACTGTGAACCAACCGTAGAAAATTAACATGACTTGAAAGACATATATTAGTTAGTACAATAATGAAAACAAATCCGGCTTTTAGTAGTTTTACCCGTATGCTTTGTAGGTCCTTTGCATTCTTAGAGAGCACCATTTTGACGTAACCACCCACGTCCGTTTTTCGCACGCTTCTGATGGGCGCCGTGTCCGTGGCAGGCCAACACTGTATCGCGTAATAGCATTGCAGTGGGCTGGTGACGGCGTCCCCATTACTTCGGAGAAGCGAGCACATCTCTCGCGGAAATATCAGAGACCTAGGCTTCCACATCGCCTGCCCTTTACAACTGGTGATCCTAGCAGCTCTCCAGCGGTTTCACCAGCGGGCCGAGGCTTCTACAGTGCCTGCCCCTTCTATGTATATGTACAACAGGTCTTACACAACCATTAAAATTTTAATTTCCTCACTATCTTCTAATTATTTGCTTTAAATATTTGTGCGCCATAATTTCTTTTTTCTCCTAAATTTTTTTTCCAATGTTTTATTTTTACCAAAGCAGATTTCTGTGATTTTTTCATAGTGTTTCAGAGACACTGGCGACGCATCGACCTAAGATGACAGAAAAATAGTTGGGAAATTGCAGCCCTCAATAATGACTAAAGATCATGAGTGAATAAATTGTACACTCTAAAATTTCATTAGACATTATTAGTTACAATAACCAAAGTCAATCAATTCGACTAAAAGACGTGGTCAAGATTACCCTCCTTTATAAGATCAGCGCAATGAACGTGCAATAACGAACCTTTGTCCTACGATTTAAAGGTAAATTTCACTAGTCAAATGATGCCTCATCTGCCGAAGAGTATACCTAGATCTAGAATCTCAAGTTTGTATCCGCACGCCTAATGTGTATCCACAACATGAGCCTGCAAAAAAAATTTCCGTTACCGCTGGAACTTCGGAAGTTTAATTGTGCTGGAAAAAGACTATATCTAATTTCTCGGTAGGAGTGGGTACAACGAATATATGTGAGTCGTAACAAAGAAAACGTTGTGGTTGTAGAAAATTATGCAACATGGTTATAGTGTAGCCTTGAAGTGGTGTGTACTCGTACGTTACTTCGAGATGAACTGCTTATTTCTTACAACCAATTCTGGAGAAGGCTTGTTGTTAACTTTTGAAAGTCTAATGTAGAATCATTTTTGTACATATTTTAAGCCCTTGAGAAAAGGATTTAAAATGGAAATTCTGCTCCTAAAAAGGCTGATCCTTTTCTCCATGGGCTGAAATTACCCGAGATCCACCTAGGGTAGTTAAGGAACAAGCGACGTTTTACAGGCATTTTTTGCGTAGACTATAACCTAAAGTACTTTCTTTATCACCTTCTCTTCATACATTTTCACTTTTCTCTGCAGATGGCAGTAATTAATGTTGTAGGTAGATGTAATTTGATTGAGTTAAAGTAAGAGCCGATGTATGAAAAATCAACCTCTTGCACCGATGTTTGATTTTATTTAGGATTTGTGTCAGGTTTGACTTTTGTCTTAAATCGTATCATCTCATTGCAATGCAAAGCACTTCGTGTTTTTAAGGTCTGCAAATGTATGCTATTTCTTTCACTACAAAAAGAGCATATTTACACCGTTTTTTACTTGCATACATGTATACTCTACTTATGTACTCTAATTATATACTGTATCACTGTCTTTGAAAAGGCAACTTTTCGAGTCATTAGGGTTGATGATGTTCGCCTAGCAGAGTTCTCTTGTTAACACACCAGCGAAAGCTTCGTTCGAATTTCTCAACGGTGCCCGCTTACGTTGGAATAACAGGAGAAGCGCTCTACGCCCACCACTTCTTACGAAAAAAAGTTTCGTGACTACGTTAAGGTCTTCTTCAACAATTGAATGTATTATTTTTCAGTCTGTCATTATAGAATTTGGTGTAAAATTTATATTCTTTGAATCATGACGTGTGATGTGGCTTTTGTGCTGGCGTAAGTTGAGAGTAATGCCTTATTCTGATAAAAAGGCGCTTTCATAAACTATCGAACTACACATTAAGTTCTTAATTGAAATTTTTGAGTGTTGTACGGTGATGAAAATTTGATTTTCTGTTGATGTTGAGGTATATAGTCGCCAGCTCGGACGAGCTTGAATAGCATAGACCTGTTGAGTGACTTGCAAGGCCTTTGCATCAGCTTATTTGAAATAAATTTTAGCACACTTATAGCAACAGAGCGTCTTCTGCTAGCAGTCATCACAATGCCTTCAGAAGGCTCGAGACACTACTGGTATGGATGAAGTTTAATTCTGGTATAAGTAGTCCTTAAGCTGGTCAATATTGATTTCAAGCCTTTCACGGAAATTAAAAATTCCCTTCCAAGGAATCACTAAAGGAACTCATTTAAAAATGTTTTACACGAATGACATTCTGCTCGCTGATGCGTTATTTTCGAGTTATTCAACTTTCAAGTTACGAGAACGTCGTATATAGAAGTGAAGGAACGGACACGTAAATATGCTGTAATACGGTATTAACGTTACGATGGGTGAGGTTAGGGTAGGTTATGATAGGTTAGTTAAATAAACTAATCTAAAATAACATAAATCAGCCTAAAATAGCTTACCTTAACCTAATCAAACCAACGCTGTTCTTCTCCCGCCAAAAAGTGAGCGTGACCCAACAATGCGGCGACTAAGCAACCGACTATATAATGTTATTCCTATCTGAACCTAATTATTGTTATATCTCAAAAATAATGCATCAGCGAGCAGAATGTCATTCATGTAAAATGTTCTTAAATGTTTTCCTTTAGTGATTCTTAGGAACGGAATTTTTAATTTCCGTGAAAGGCTTAAATTCAATATCGACCGTCGCCTGTTCAATAATCCATTTCGGTATTTTACGGGCTAAACAAACTTGGGTCATTATTGATTTTACTGTTGTCAACGATTTTGAAAATTTCGTTGTGCAATTAAGGGTCAATATTGAATTTAAGCCTTTCACGGAAATAAAAAAATCGGTTTCAAACAATCACTAAAGGAACACATTTAAAAACGTTTTACACGAATGACATTCTGCTCGCTGAAGCGTTATTTTAGAGATATAACAATAATTACGTTCAGATAGGAATAACATTATATGGTCGGTTGCTTAGTCGCCGCATTGTTGGGTGACGCCCACTTTTCTGGCGGGACACGCCCACTTCTTGGCGGGAAATAAGCACGGCTTGGTTTGGGTAAGTTAAAGAAAGCTATTTTAGGTTGATTTATGTTATTTTAGGTTAGTTTATTTAACTAATCTACCATAACCTACCCTAACCTCACCCATCGTTACGTTAATACCGTCTTGCAGCATATTTACGTGTCCGTTCCTTCACTTCTATATACGACGTTCCCATAACTTCAAAGTGGAATAACTGGAAAGTAACGCATCAGCGAGCAAAATGTCATTTGTGTAAAACGTTTTTAAATGTGTTCCTTTAGTGATTCTTTAGAACGGAATTTTTAATTTCAGTGAAAGGCCTAAATTCAATATTGACCCAATTAAGTAATGGGGTACATTTTAAGACATTTTACAAGAATGGCAGGTCGATTTGATTTTAATGCGCTCACGGAAAATAAAAATCCGATTTCCAAGAATCGGAGAAGAACACGTTTAAAGACGTTTCACATGAATGACATTTTGCTCGCTAATGCGTAATTTTCGAGATATAACAATAATTACGTTCAGGTAGGAATAACATTGTATCGTCATTTGCGTAGTCGCCGTATTGTTGGAACACGTCCGCTTTTTTGGCAGTAAAAGCATCGGTTTAGCTAAGTTAAGGTAAGCTAGTTTAGGTTTATTTAGCTTAGTTTAGGTTAGTTTATTTAACTAACCTAACGTTACCTACTTAACCTCACCCATCGTTACGAGAATACCGTATTACAGCATATTTACGTGCCTGTTTCTTCACTTTTATGTACGACGTTCCTATAACTTCAAAGTTGAAAAACTCGAAAATTGCGCATCAGCAAACAAAATGTCTTTCATGTAAAACGGTTTTAAATGGGTTTCTTTGGTGATTAGTGGAACCAAATTTGTTATTTCCGTGAGCGTATTAAAATCAATATCGACTGAATGACATTAAGCTCGCTAATGCTTAATTTCGTAGATATTAAAGTTTGAAGTCATAGGAACGTCGTTCATAAAATTGAACAAATGGACACGTAAATAAGCTGAAATACGGTTTTGACGTGACGATAGGTGAGGTTAGGTTAGTTAAATAAACTAACCTAAGCCAACCTAAGTAACCCTATAATAACTAAACTTAGCCATACCGAGGCCGATTTCTTTCGCCAAGAAACTTCACGTGTTCCGCGTCCGCGAAACGCCAGAAGAGCCATATCGAAACCCATTAATGTTATTCTTACCTCAACGTTATTTATGTTAAACATTTGCATTTGCAAAAACTAAGCATTTGTGAGCACAATGTCATTTGTGTAAAACGTCTTAGAATGTCTCCAATTACCCAAATGTGGCAACGAAAATTTCAAAATCGTTGACGACTGTAAAAATCAATATTGACCCAAACATGTTTTAGTCCTAGTTTTCGGTTAAATTTGCTCCAGCAGTGGCCAGGGTCCAATATATATTTTCTGACCTCTTTTGAAGCGCTGACGCTAATCTTCCATACCAAATAATTTTTTATAAAAATTGAGGTATAAATGTTACGCATAAATCATGACCATTCAGTGAACAAGGGAAAAATTTATAGTGGAGCTTTTAAGTGGTTGTTAATTTCGTTAGACTTTTTGCCTGTGTGCAATGATGAACCAATTTTTCTTCAACATTAGTTCTCAACACTTTAAAAATTGACAATATCGGTGTACTCGAAAGAATAGTTTTCTACTTTGGAATTCTCGCAAACCAGAGAGCTTACTTTTCTTTAGCATGTTTTTTCATGCTTGTTAAACCTTTGTGTCTTGTATAGGAATTATAGACGATCTCTTTTTCATCAGCATTCGTAAGTTGAAAACCAATGTTTCGATTTTTGAAGATGTTTCGATGTTATGAAGTGCTTATAATGAATATATAAGAAAATGCATTAAAGTCTTTTACAGTATCTAAGTATATAAGAAAATACACTGACGTCTTGATGCCGCACCATAAATCTTCATTTGCTTTCTGAGTCGTCATGATTTCTGAGTAATTATTGAGTTCAAGGTATTAAAAGAAGTTTATTTCTACACTGGATGCTAGGGATGAGAGAGCAACACAAAAAGGGTTAGGAAATGTACATACATTCGTTCCTGTCGCCAGTTGGAGTAAATTTGGCTAAAAGCTTGGTAAAAGAATTTTGGATTTTGCTTCTGCTGCATGTAGAAAGAAATCTTTTTAAGTAATTCGCCCAAGCGTTCTCAATTCTCATCATGAATACCTGCTGTAATTACAGCGTGATAGATTAAGTGATGAATTACACTTTGGACCAATGTCATTAAATGCCTAATACTCATGCAGACTAACTGCAGCACATCTTTCATTGGAAAAAATGGTCTGGCAACTCTTTGAGTCCTTCTGCCCTTACGACAATTTGAAAGCATTACGTATGAAGGGGAAGGTGTATGAAGGAAATGAAGCATCGTTCCATTAACGAATTCGTCGATATTTTCGATCAATATTTACTTTTGTGCTCTCAACTATTTTGAAAGTTATTTTGCTAGAAATAGGTAATAGGACACATTTTAAGACGTTTAACGCGAATGACATTTTGCTCGCAAGTGCTTACTTTTCGAGATATAACATTAATAACGTTCAGGCAAGAATAACATTATATAGTCAGCCTCGTCATTACTGCATTGTTGGAACACGCGCTTTTTTACTCCAAAACATCAGTCTCAGTATGGCTGAGTTGAGTTATGTTAACTTTGCTTAGGTTAGTTCAAATTACTTTCCTAACGTTACCTAACCTATCGTAACGTCAATACCGTATGACAGCATATTCACGTGTCCGCTTCTTTATCTTTGTTTACGACGTTCCTATAACTTCAAAGTTGAATATCTCGAAAAGTCAGCATTTGCGAGCAAAATGTAATTCGTGTAAAACGTCTTAAAATGTATATTGCCAAACTATGGCAAGAAAATTTTCAAAATCGTTGACTACACTAATATAAATATTGACCACATTTTCAATGCGTCAAGACTCCCAGCCATATTGGTATAATGCTCAACGAACGAGTAGACAGACTTGCTCGGGAGGCCATTTGTGCAGCAGAAATAGCACAATTCCAGTTACCCCGACCCGATGTCAAGTGCCTCGTAATGCATGTTTTGACGCTGAGCTGGAGTCGCCAATGGGAAGCTATTACTAATAATAAATACAGACTGATAACTGGTGACATAACTCCACCTGATGCAACTTCAGCGAACCGATCGTGGGAAATGATACCCGTCTGCGAATAGGACACACGAGATTGACACATGGCCACCTAATGGAAGGGAGACCAATCCCGTATTGTGATGATTGTATCGTTCCACTGACAGTGAATCATTTAATTGTGGAGTGCCCCTCCTTTGCGGAGGAGCGACGACGTCATTTCGGAGCCCCGCCATATGTCCTCGTAGATATTTTAGCACTAGCTGCTGCAACCGCCCTCAACGGCCCTTTACACAAATACTTAACAGGAACAGACCTATATCCTAAACTTTGATGAAGCCTGAAACACACTAGCCGAACAAGTCAAATAATGGCCAAGCGCACAGTGCTGTCAACTCGAACTTTCTGTTCAGAGGGGACTCTAACGTGAGTAAGTCACTCTCCCAAAAATATGGGTGAGATGCTGGAATCCCGCGATGGGTAACGGCTATCACCACCAAGACCCTCTGTACGCAATTCAATCAATTGTCAAATTTGCCAAACTAAACGAAACCTAGAAAACCGAATATTTCAATCTCTGTACAAACACTCAAGTACTGTATGAGTATTCACTATTGAATCATTCAGCCTCAGTTGCGTCTATGGTGGTTAAATAATATTAATAATAATTTCAATGCGTCGCTCGATAGGAAGTATCTCCTATGTGAGCACACGTGAACCCCAGCTTTCTACAGAAAATTTCGGATCTCAGTTTGATTGAAAGTTTGAGCCGACTATTAAAAAATTCTAAAAAGTATTGGGGTAAGTTTTAAAGCCATGTTAACTAACTTATCATATGTATGGAATGACTTTTAAATTATATATTTGGTGGGGAAAATAAAAGAATCTCTTGGTTGTGATTCTCGCGTCAAGTGTAATGGATTTTCTAAATTTGTCACGCTAATATCGTGCTAATGATAAAATTATTTTGGATATTATTTGCACGTTAACTCTTAGAGCTTCCATCAAGCGCTCAACTTTGCTGGGTATATTCTGTCCGCAAAAAAACGCTTGGATATTTACATCTTTAAAATTTGTTCATACCTGAGAAAATCATACTCTTTAAAAATTAATACTTTTCCTGAAAAAATTCCAGCTCGCAACGGAAATTATTAGGTTAAACAGCTCGTGAGTAGACGCTCTGGTCCTCGAGTGAACTTGGAGGCGCTGTTTGGAGGGGAACATGAGGACAGCGGGCGCAGACCTGCTGGTGCTGGTGCTGACGGCAGTGGCGCTGCTTCTCGTCCACGGAGGTGAGAGTGCACGCCGAATTTCAAAGCATTCTACGTTGTCTGAAAAATGGCACCTCACTTGCAACATGCTCTGGAGGTCTGCTCTTCAGGGTTGCTTCTTGACATTTACAGGACAGGATTAATGTATTTCCTCTTCTTGCAATAAATTTCTTGTGGTTAAAGAGGCCTAAACTAACTCATCCAGTCTTACCGATCTGTGTATTCGAGTAGAAAGTGTTCCCTATGCTATGGTAAATATTTTTCTTTTTTCTCTTAAAAGTAAGCACCAAATTATTATAGATTCGAATTTGTAGTTGACAGTAAATATTTTGATAGCATGTGCGAAACCTGGCAAATCATAACCCAATTTGAATGAAGATATCAAAAACCTGCAACAAACTCGAGAACCGAGTACAAAAGAATTTCTACTTAAAATAATTTTGTTCACCTTGAAATTTACTTTGTTTACTCGCCAGAAATGAGAGTTTTGCGCTCGCCCAACAGCCTTGACGAAAACGACAGCAATAAAAATTTGGCCGAGGCTCATTGCGGTGAGTGACACAAAGAAGTGTTTAGTGTTCGTTTGGCCGTGGCTAATTGCAGTGAGTGACAGTGAAGTCTTCAGTGATTATATTGTTCTGTAATCGTAACGATGGCTACGAGCGCGAAGACGTATTCTATGACAAAATAAATAATTGAAACTAGGAACAAAATCTTTGTTGGATTTGATGGTTATATAAGTACGGAATTTTCTTTGTTTCTTTCTGAAGCCACACAACGGTTTTATATTAGAATACTTCTAATGCTAGAAAATACAAGACATCTAGACAAGTATTTGGCAAATAATTACTTGGATGGGCCTGAACGTGACTTTCCCTGCTGGATTTTTTCAGCAGATGTTGGTGACAAACTTTCTTAGCTCACCGTGAGATTTACGGGTATATTGATCTCGTTTGTTCCACGCGAAAAGATCAATGGGACTAAGAATAATAATAAAATTACTTTACCGACTAACCTACCTCAGGGCAGGCAGCATTTGCCATTGGAGTCTGCCATGGGTCTAATAAAAATAATGGAATGAAATGTATGCATTTTAGGGTACCCGCACACTAGTGACTTTTTTGTCAGTTGTCACAACAAACTATTGTTCCAATAAAAAAAATTGTCCCAACGAAAAGTTGTTAGTAAGGCACACCCGCACACGAGCCACCGGATGGCGGCATCTATCGCTTAGTGTCACCGTGGAAACTGTGGATGTGGCAGTGTCAGGCCATTCTAGTCTGGAAGACACTGAAAAACCACGCCAGGATCGTCAGATAAAAAAGAAAATATACCATCCTAGTATTGAGTATATTAATCATCATAAAAATGTCGAACTGATTTTTTTTCTTTAATATAATGAATTTATTATTCATACGCGTAATAGGTTGTTATGCCGAGTCATTTTAAAATATCTTAAACGCCTAACAGTTTATTTATGCACCATGCTGCCCCCAAAAAAGTGACATTTGCAAAAATCTGGAGTTAACAAAGCTAATTTGGCAACCCGCGACCGGCTGGGCGCTGGGTGACGGCAACTAAAAGTTGTCCGTGTGCGAGCTCCTATTAGAAATAACGTTCTCTATCGCCTGCAACAGTTGCTGACAACTATTGTATTGTCAGAGAAATTGATCAGATCGCAACCACCTCACAACTTTTGGTTGTCGCCTCACGTGAGGCGACAACAAAAAGTTGTGAGGTGCTTGCGACAGGATCAATTTCTCTGACGACACAATTGTTGTTGGCAACTGTTGAAGGCGATAGAGGACGTTATTTCTAATGGGAGCTCGCACACGGACAACTTTTAGTTGCCGCCACCCAGCGCCCAGCCGGCCGCAGGTTGCCAAATTGGCTTTGTTAACTACCGAATTTTGCAAATGTGACTTGTTGTGGGGTAGCATGGTGGATAAATAGACTGTTAGACGTTTCAGCTATTTTGAAATGGCTCTGTGAAACAACCTATTCACATCTGAAAAATAATTTTTTATATTAAAGAAAAACAGAGTCTGTGTTTGGCGTTTTTTGATGATTAATATACTCAATACTGGGATGGAAAATTTTCATTTTTATTTGACAATCCTGCCGTGGCTTTCAGTCTTTCAGACAAGAGTGGCTTGATACTGATACATCCACGGTTTCCATGGTGACACTAAACGATAGTTGCCACCATCCGGTGGCTCGTGTGCGGGGTGTGCCTTATTGACAACTTTTCGTTGCGACAATTTTTTCATTGTGACAATATTTTGTTGTGACAACTGACAATAAAAAGTTATTAAAAGTTGAGTTTATTAATCATCATAAAAATGTCAGATAGATTTTTTTTCTTTTAATATAATGAATTTATTATTCATACGTGTAATAGGTTGTTATGCCGAGTCATTTTAAAATATCTTAAACGTCTAACAGTTTATTTATGCACCATACTGCCCCAAAAAAGTGACATTTGAAAAAATCTGGAGTTAACAAAGCTAATTTGGCAATTCGGTTACCGCCATCCGCCATCCGGTTACTCGTGTGCGGGTACCCTAATTCAACGTTTGTTGTTCCTCAAACATCTCTGTCAAATAAATTTCCTTTCAAGCCATTTGTTTATTTTTAAGTCATTCGAAGATCGTTAATGGGATAAAAATTAACACAAAATTAGCGTTCCGTAATAGTTACGAGTTGAATAAAACTGCTTGCGTTTCTGGTAATATATTATTTTCTAAGTGCTGCTGTGGAAAAAACGCTTAGAAATTTCTGTCAACGAACTGCTGTCCTGTCCTTCATCCTCTAGAACTTCCTTCTTCACCTTTGATCTTGTATCAAAAACTTACTTCCCAACTCACTGTTTCTATGCGCAGGAAATCTCGTGAGGAAACACACCTAGTACACAGATTCTCCGTTCCCAGACCTCCATACTAAATGACACCTTCCTTTTCTTCTCTTTGGAACACCTGTGTTGTGCTGAGGGTTGTTTCTCTAATCTTGTTTCTGTCAACGATTATTTCGGTCATTTCCATGTCACTCATGTTGCAGATGTTCCAATCGACGGAGTTGTAGGGTTTCCAAAGTTCTCGGATCGTTTGCGCAAGGATTTCTGCAGCGATCAAGAGGCCACTAAGAAGTTGAAAGTTTCAGGTAAGAATGGGTCGTTTTAATTGCTGGGTTGAATATCATGCCTCGCACAGTGTCTGAAAGCTGAACTCAGATTACAAGCGAGTTTCATGTTCTGATGAGTTTATTTAAATTTCTTCCCAACAATAAAATTAAGAAAATTCACACCGCTCTGCAGAAGCCAGCTGGTGTGAATCTGGAGGCCATAAACTCGAGGTCATGGGAAAGCCAGTAAAGTTAAGGCTGATTACATGGAATTATTAAATTCAATAAATGAAGTCTGCGCGATTGAAATTCAACATGTTTTATGGTATGGATCATGTGGTGTTAATTAAATAAACAAGTTGGGACAACTGCCATTTTGGGACAACTGCCATTTTGGGACAACTGCCATTTTGGGACAACTGCCATTTTGGGACAACTGCCATTTTGGGACAACTGCCATTTTGGGACAACTGCCATTTTGGGACAACTGC
>JACJUY010002343.1:75942-109912 GCA_014220935.1 Platorchestia sp. MABIK | reverse complement strand
CTCTGCTTATTTATATAATACGCTACTAGTTTTTCACTAGTTCCTTAGTTAGTTAGTCTATCCGTTGCACTTTCGTCGGCGCGGTATCATGGATATCGAATTCTTCAATGTAACATTAAAAGATGGCCTTCACATGCATTGAAATGTTTGACATTTTCTCAGGATAGGTTAGGATAGGTTTGGTTAGGTTAGGAAAGGTTTGGTAGGGTTAGGATAATGTAGTGGTCTCCCTCAGGCTGCTTTACGCTCCCGGCAGACTGTGAATATCTAAAGACTTGGAATATAAATGCCCAAAACGTGTGCCTGAGGCCCAAACGAACCCTACAGGATAAGGAAAACACTACTGGAATAAATGCCGTCTTATTGTGAATATCGCCGACAGTAATGACACACAAAAGAATATTACAGTCAGGTAGTACAGCACCCAAGGACGCCTTGGAGGACCGACAGTTGTCGGGGAGTCCAAGCGTAAGTGGTCGAGAGCGAAGCGGTGAGGCTGTTGTTGGCCGAGTGTCTCCGACTTGGGAGTATCAGAGCCGCTAGAAGGGAACTGACTCGGGTCAAGGACGTGGCGCGGCGGCGTGGCTGGCGGTCGAGGCGGCGATGGAGGCAGCGAGGCTACTGCTTGTTGAGCGTCTAGACTTGTAGTGAATATCAGGGTCTCTGAGAGTAAACTGCTGTGTGATGAGTCGCCATGAGTAGCCTGCTGCTGCGAGGCGAGTGCTCCGAGGAGAGTCACTGGGAGAAGACTTGTGTGAGCTGCTGTTGTGAGAAGACTTAATTTCTCTTGCCCTGTAGCTCTTTATATAGTGATTGGTGCGCCCTCACCGCACTAACCTAGCGCCCTGGTTAGACAACGCGTGGTGGCGCTTTGGGTCTGTTCAGGGCTGTGATAAACTTATGTGCGTCTTGAAGTGTTGCCTGGCTGCTCGAAGCCGGCAGCTTGTAAAGGCTCGGTCCGGCACCACCACGCCAAATTTTCGTTCTGATTGGTCTGTCATTAGTGGCGCTTCGAGGCTGTTTGGGCTGCACAAGGCGGTGCTTCTAAGCTTATGTGGTGGTATTTGCGCACAGCTTGTTAAGACCACCACAATTAGTCAAGATAGGATAGGTTAGGGTAGGTTTGGTTATGTTAGGATAGGTTAAGATAGGTTAGGATAGAATAGGATATGCTAGGTTAGCATGGGTTGGGTAATGTTGACGGAATTTTTGTCACGGGTTCATCAAGCTTAACGATGGCATTGTCCGTGGAGTTTCCACTGGTTCTGCTAGTTTATTATAAGTTTGAGAAGAAATATTGTCAGGGTCGCGTAGGTGTATTTTGTTTCTCAACTTCGAGTTCACAACCCTAATCATATACTTACATCGATCACAGGTATTATCGCCTGATTCTCCTGCGTACGGACAGAAATATCCCTGACTTAAAAAACAACCTGCCTGACAGACTGATATTACAGGTGTCCATTCTGAGTTAAAAATAAAAATGATACAACAGAAATTCACAGATGTTTTGTATTAGTTTCTTGCAAATGTATAATGAAATTTAATAAATTAACCCAGAAACAGGAGAATAGTGAAATATTATAGCGAGACCATGAGAATATCTTTTTTTCTGTGCTCGTCATTGCCGTGTGGTATAAGGACCTGCTCTTCCGTGAAGGCGTCAAGGGTTCAAATCTCAGCTCTGGGTAACGATTTTCTCCGTTGGGTCTGCATCAGGTGTCTGAAATGGGTACCGGTCTTGACCGGGGGAAAGCGTCACAGCGTCCTGGTGTTAGATATAAGGCATTTGAAAAATCAATGTACAAAGTGATATGTATCAGGCTTGAATTGGAAATAAAGCATTTGTAGATGCCGAATGTTTGTTTCTCTTTTGTTTCAAGCATCGGTTATTACCGCGTGCAAACGAGTACGTTGACATTACTTCGCTTCTTTTGATACCTGCAAATTTAGGTTAGGATTCCGAATTAAGTCACGTCAACAAATCAACTTAAGATTATTTTAAATTTATATCCATGAATCAATTGAAAATCTCATGTTCGTTTGGTCTGCTCCTTACGTCTGCCATCCATAGAGTTAACCACGATTTCACCTTATTCCTCGCTGCCTCTGTTTACCCAATAACGTAGGAGCAACAGAGCGCGGGAGGGTACCAATATTAACGAACTGTAGGGGCCCAGAACTTAAGAAATCACTATATAGAGTTAAACAAAATATTTTGTTGTCCAGCAGCCACGGTTTGACTGAACGATAAATAAGCTACGCTAAGTAAAAGCATTGTTGCAATTATTAAGATTTGAATTATTTGGTGATATGTATCATGCTTCAATTGGAAATAAAGCATCCATAGATGCCGATGTTTGTTGTTTGTTATTAAGCCACTTGAACAATTGTGCTATAAGTGTAGCTTAACGACAGAATTCTGTGAATAAATTAGATCAACATCGCTTCAGAGTTTAATTTTCTCCTTTATATCTAAATTTTTATTTTCTTTTTAATTAAATTGGAAAAACTTGAGTTCGCTGCTAAAAATCTAAAGTCTTTGTTCTTTCATGAAACTTGAATTCTTGTATTGTCTACCGTTTATAATTCTTCGAATTGTACACCTATTTTGCAGAGGTCTCTGCTAATTTTTTGGTTACTCCACTATTTGATATGCATCTTTGGTAGATTAACTTTGTTGACACATTATCATTTGTGGATTATAACTTTTAACTAAGGAAGCAAAAAATCGTTGCAGATCATTAACAGCCATGGTTAAAAATGCAGTGCTGACAAATTTGTACATACTTAGCAAAGTTAGCAAACTATATATATTAACAATAGCTATGTTCAAATGTAATTCAAGAACTGCTGTTACGGTTCTGCATAAGAGATTGGTTGAAAGTATGGTCAGCATTCTTTTCATGGCTCAAATTATTGATTTCCCCTTTTAAGTCTTTACTCTCATCTTTTATTTTTCATTCATTTTGAAAAGATTTTTGACCAAACAATTGACACTAGTTTGCATTTCAATGCTGAAATTTCTTTCTTTTTTTCATTTACTAGCCTAATGGTATACCTAAGTTTTTCAATGCCAGTCTTCAGCAGAAGGTCTCTTGCTTTTTTTTTTGTTTGTTTACAGTGTGTCTAAGATATTGCAAAAGTAAAATGTGAAATCTAGTACCCAGATGCTGAGAAAGTCTTGATATTTGAGTAGCTAAGGTAGAGGCTCTTTTAAAAGATTATCACTACTAGTCCATCCCCTTTAATTTTAAATATGAAAGAAGGCAAAATAAAAGAAATGCAATAAGAAATAAAAAAATTCAATATCTCGAAAGTTGATTAGGCTGAGTGCACATGGCCCATCAAAAATGTATAAAAATGTTCAACAAATCATTTGACCCACGCTTCTATTTCCTAAGCTTGTATCACAGATACACTTACCACATACTTCTGGCTGGCTTTGGACAGACAGACTTGACTCTCATTACAGTATAGATTTGTGTGTCTAATATATTGTTTCATATAAATTGAAAACAACTTATTTGAAAAGCTTGTTGTGTCTTTAGACTACATATATTTACATATAAATAGTAAAAGCATTAAAATTTATATCTTTTGATTGCCTCTTCAATTTTTAATGAATTTTTATAAGTTTATGTTTTGATTGAGAATGAAGAATTTAAAATGTTAGTTTCAGAAGGGTGCATAAGTTGCTAGAGAAAATCTTGAGGTGGCTATTAAAGCAAAATTTCCTCTCATAGCTTTCAGTGTATATTATTCATTTAAAAATGACTTATGATATATCTTATCCATAAATTAAAATATCATTTGTCTGTAGAAGTACAGGGTGGCGCATAAGTAACGCATCCTTTTGAAGGTAAGTTTTAAAGATTTATTACTGCAATATACACTGGGTATCTGTAGACATGATACAACATATAAATAAACTTTAAGAGTTTCTCTATCATTTGCAAATGCAAATAACCCATTGTTATACCTCTCATAGTTTATTTATTATTAATTTTTTGAAAGGGTGCGTTACTTATGCGCCACCCTGTATTAAAAACATATTGACTAACATGAAAAATAGAATGCAACAGCATTCTATCTATCCTGTGTATCTATCCTACTATTTTTAACTTTATTTTCTTCATCCATACAAATAAAATTTATATTTTTGTAAGCATTTTCAAATTTTCATAAACTTTACAATCTACAATTTGAAAAGTATGCAAGTATGTACTCTATTGGTAATTTTGTCAAGTTTATTCTGATTTCTTTGAAAAATCCTGTTGTAGTGATGAAAAAAATCTAGCAACCTTTCCAGTTAAAAACTTATTTCAGGCCATTATATTAAAATAAGAGATTTGTCAACTACACTAACTGTTGAATTTTTTAATTTATTTTATAAATTGATGCACAAGCAACATTTGAAAATGCAAATAAAATTTTAAATTGTACCACCAAGCAGGTGTTCATTGAGGAACTAGTGTTTTGACTTGAATAAGGTTCCCAACGCTGTACACTCGCCGCATGAGATGCTAGGCAAAATCCGGCAACACTGCCTCGATTGTTGGTCCGCTCACTCCATTCCCACTACCGGGAGGGATCGCTGCAACGCGCAGTGCCGGCCTAACAGCCATCCGCGATGGAGCCCACAATTGCTGTCACCGCCAGGTATGAAATCCGTTCAGTGATTTGATTTTTAACGCAGAAGCTTAAACCCATTCAAATTCGTAGACAGTTATAAGAAGTTTATGGCAAAGCTTGCATCAGCGTCCAACACGTCCGAAAATGGTGCAGGGAGTTCTCCGAAGGACGCATAGACATCCACGACGAGCAAAGGAGCGGGAAACCATTGGTGTCCGACGAAGTCGTGGCAAAGTTTGAGCACATTCTCCTCGAGAATTGGAGAGTAAAGCTTCATGAGCTGGCTGACCAGGTTCCTGAGGTATGTGAAAAAACCATCGACAAAGTTGGCCGAAAAACTTGGTTATCACGAGGTGTGTGCGCGGTGGGTGAAGGAAGGAAGAGGAAGGAAGGAAGCGGTCACCCAGTTCGTCGATGACCTAGTGGCGGAGTTCTTCGAAGCGGGTTTCAAAAGTGGATAACTTGTCAGAAAAAATGTGTAGAAAAATCTGACGACAGTATAGAAAAATAGTTGAAAGTATAAGCTTTCAGATTGTATACTTATTTAAGGCAATAAAAATGTCATATCTGAAAAAAATGGGGGAACCTTATTTTTTACTTGCCCCTCGTACATTGAGAAAATTGAATTGTATTACCAAACAGTTGATTCAGAAACTGGTGTTTTGACCTATAGTGAGAAAATTACTCAAGAATGATAACTTGGTAAGAATTTGTTTTCTAGCAAGACATTTTCTCTGTGCATTTTTAATTTAAATTTTAAAATGTTCATATACTTGTAGATCCATTCTTCTCTTGGAAAAGCAAAAAGAGTGAGCCAAGTTAGGCTCTTTCTTTTAAATTTGTTGTGTACCAAGTTTCAATGTTCTTGGTTGGAATCTGAAGTTATTTTTTGAGTTGATGGTACTCTTAAAGTAAATTAGGAAATGTAACGATACCAGGTGTCCCACAAAAATGTCCCTGACTTTTCAATTGATTAAATCTCCTCTTTAAATCAATATATTTGAATTGTCTTTTTTTCACAATACAGTTAATTTTGTTTCCTTATCGAATAATATTAGTTTTTGAAGATCAGTTGAACAATCTTTTTACAATGATCAATTTTGTAAAAGGGATAGAAAAACTAATTACTCAAAGGAAAAGTTTTAAAAATAACACTGGGGTTTTTCATTTCTCAACACCGACTGTTAAAAATAATTTCACAATGATGTATCCTACATACCACAAAGAATTTAAACTCTTTGAGAGGTTTTAAATATTTTCAATAAAAGTGTTTCAAGAACTTAAGAAAACGGTGAAATAATCCGCAAAACTCTTTGTTCAATGGTGGCTAGAAGTAATACTTGCCTTGAGAGAAATGAAGGGTACTAAATTACTTTATTTATTAAAACGTTATTCAAGGTAATTATATGTTACTCTTTTAAATTTTTGTTTGCCTGTTTTTTTGGAAAGTACAAAATAAGGAAGAATGTCAATATTGTTTTAAAAACTTTCCCTTCAAAAAACTATTATTTTTTGTTTCCCATTCAGTAAATCGATCATTGTAAAGGTGTTATTCACCCAATTTTCAAAAACTAAAATTATTTGAAAAGGAAACAAAATTTACCAATTGTGAAGAAAAGACAGTTCAAATATGTTAATTTAAAGCGGAGATATAATTAATTGAAAAATCGGGAACATTTTTGCGGGACACCCGGTATGATAGCGCTTTTAGAAATGTGTGGGTGATGAGGCCAGTTAGCTTAGCAACTGTCACCTTACAAATATAAGCCTACTGAAACTTCATTCTAACCATTTATCCAGTATAATAAATTAGATGTTCATGTAGCTGTTAGCAAAAACATGTGATAGACATTGTTTGTTATGATCCATTAAATGCTGGCATAGAGTCACATGCTTTTTCATTCTGTTCATTCTAATGTACTTTTAATGTGTGCAGTAATTTCTTCTAAAATGGTACTAAGTGGTTTCTTAATTTTCTTACTTGATCATCAATATTACTCAGCTGATACTATATTCTAGTGTTTTTGAGTTTTTAAAAGTCAATGGTGGTGTGATATCAAGCCCGTTATAAAAAATGATGGATGAAACACAACTGCTTCCCTGCACTCAAGCACTTCTTGGTGATGGTGATGAAAATGAGAAGGAAAGTTTTGAGGTGAGGAATTCATTCTGAGATCAACAGATGCTGTTGAGATTATTGTTTTTATTTTTTCAGTTAGTTTTAGTTAAGTATAAAAGTGTTGATTTTTCTTTTCTTATGGAAGTGGTATGGATACAATTTGCAAAATACTAACTTTTCCCTAATAAATATGGAATATGGAAATATTCCCTAGCTCAAAAAGTAGCGATTTCATTGTGGTAGCAGTGGTCAGCACCATGTTTCTGGGCTGTGACTTTTTCAAGGTTACTGGATATTGGTGCCTGTGTGCATATTGCTGTTTATATGTTTCAGACGTGATACCCCTCAGGGGGATACAACTATTGTATTTATGGGAATTAGCACTCCCAGGGGGGAAATGTGAGGGCCTGAGCTGAGAGTTTGGTAGGCTTTATTTTTGTTGAAATGAAATGTTTTTGTTATGCTAAGGACCATCATTTTTTTGGTTCACTGCTGTCTTATTTTTCAAGTCCTACTACTTTCTTCTTCAACTTTGATCTTGTTTTATAGTCTTCTTTCTCAACTTACTGTTTCTATGCCCTTTCTGCATGGATTCCGCATTTCCTCAACTCCATACTAAATGGTGCCTTCCTCTTTCCTCTCTTTGGATTGCCTTTGTGGTGGATAGGAAGGCTTAAACTAACTAATAATCAAATCTTCAAATGTGATAGTGTTCTCCTTTTCTTAATTTTTTACCTTTCAGATTGAGATTATCTGCCTATAGAAGGTATAATAAGAAATATTCTCATTCTGTGTATGTCTGTTAATTTCTTTTTCTGTGTATATCTGTATATTTATAGAATTCAATATTTGTTTCTGTTCATAATTTTAGAATCTCCATTAGTATTCTATTAGATTCAAGCATATGCAAGCTTAATACACTGTTTTATCATAATAGGGTTATGTTTCAGCTTGATTTTAAAGTTTGAAAGTTTAAATTGAATAGCAATGTTCAATTAAGTATGCCCTCTAGTAGTAAGATTAGTACCAAAATTGGGCATTCTAAGGGTGACATTTTTTAAGTAGCAAGAGCCTTTGCAATGCCATGGAGATATTTTTCATTGATGCTAAAATTCTGTAGCAATATGATCAAGAGATATAGGAACTATTCCAAATTGTAATTTTTTTTGTCCTGTTTGTAACCTATGCCAAGCATTAAGAAAGTATTATAAAAGCAATCTGTGCATCCATCAATTACATTTTCAAAGCATAAGAATAGATCCTAAGCAAAGCTCAAGAAATCAACTGTAAAGTACCCATGCATAAGTGCAATGAGATTTGTTATTTGGGAATGTTTTTTTTTGTTCATTTGCTGAGTTTTTCTGCATGAACGTTCACATAATACAGCTGACCTTGAGCAAATTTTTCTGGTGTTATATTCACAAGTATCCTTGATTATGTCCTGTGAAGGTACTATGAGCTGCATAATTGAGTTGCTATGTTGGTGAAGATGACTTTACAAATTGGTTAAAAATTTTCAATGTGTCATTGTTTCATGTTTATCAAGTATCTTTAGTTTCATCTTTTGCTCAGTGCTAGCAGTGTTATATACATCAGCCAATTCTTCAACTTTTCCTCTTAATTTAACTTATAGTGTTCAGCTAATCTCTCCGCATCTAGTTATAATCATTATTTATTATGGTTTTTGTTATTAATTTCAATTAGTTTGATCTTTTTAGAGGTTTCATTAATTTCATTTTATCCTAAAGACTTGAAAATTTTGAAAAAAATTTTTTATTGCCAGGCAACATTTTTTCAACAGATTTCCTAATTTCCTACTTGAGCCTCATTTTCAGATTGAACAATGCTCTCCATGGAAGTAATAATTGTTTTATTTTTCAGAATGGATGGCTTGAAATAAAAGGCATGAAGCATGATTTGGTGCTGGGAGAGAACAAAATTGGTCGTAACCCTGACACTTGTCAGGTGCTGCTGCACAATGCTGCTGTGAGTTGAACTTAACCCCCTCTTATATTGCAAATTACAAGGTTTGTAATTATATAACTCCTCAGGGGGATACAACTATTGTATCTATAGGAGTTAGCACTCCCAGGGAGATGATGTGAGGTCTTTAGCTGAGACTTAGGTAGGCCTTATGTTGAAATGAAAAAAGTTTTTTTTTTTTTTTTTGAGAACCATCTTTTTTTGGTTCACTGCTGTCCTGTTTTTCAGCACCTCTTACTTTCTTTTCAACTTTTATCTTTTTTCATAATCTTTTTTTATCTTACTGTTTCACGGCACACAAGATCACTTGCAGGAACACCCTTTGTGCACAGATTCCACATTTCATTAACTCCATACTAATTTGTGTCTTCATCCTTCCTCTCTTTGAACATCTTTGTTGTGGTAAAGAGAGGCTAAAACTAATTAATCAATTAGATTATAAGGGTTTCAGAATGACTTATTTATTTCAAGTTTCATGGGACGTGTTGAGTTGTTTCTTGTGAGGTTTGTTGTAATGTTGTTAAATGTCACAAAATGAACAATAGCAGAAAACAATTGCAATTGAGTGTACTCTGGTTTGCAGCAGTAGCTCAGTAATAGTGTATATTTCCTCAAAATGTCAAATGCTTCTTTAGGTTATTGATTTTTTCCATGATTATTTATGGTTCAGTATGAATTAGTTAACTACATGTTCTGAAGATACTTCGGACTTTTCCCATTGTTAAATGTGTTCTGTCTGAATCACATATATCTAGATGTCGTTTCCTTTGATCAATGTGTTTGTTTGTCTGGCCAGAGTGTGTCAAAGGAGCATGCAGTGCTGGAGGTGGAGGATGGATGCGCCACACTCATGGACTTGGCTAGTCGCAACAAAACCCGAATGGGGAAGGTAAACTTCTATTGCTTTTATTTCATTAACTTTCATTTTCCAATCAAATCAAATTAAATTTCTGGTGAAAAAGACAAATATAAATTGTAGGTGCAAACTCTTGATATCGGTTTCAGTTTTGAAATTAACGAGTTTCATGAATACAATAAAAATCTATTTCCTACTTGCAAATATTTTTTCTGATTTAGACTATTCCTGTGTTTCTTTTCAAAAGAATAGAGAATTTATTGTATCGAATTGATTTTCTCAGTATTTTTAAACTCTATTTTATTTATAGTAAATTTCAAATTACACAGAATTGTTTATAACCCTACCTGGCCTAAGGCCCTAAACCTAACTGTTAAAAGGGAAACCCCACAAAGTTATTTAACACATGGTAGACATTTGCAATAGCTAACCAGTCGGTTTGATCACGATTGGTGGATTGTTTTTAGTTTGTGATGCATTTTTCATTTTTTCATTTACTAGTCAAGGTAACAAAAATTGAGTACCTTGACGTGAGAAAATATTACACCAACATCGTGTGACTAGTGGTGCAGGAAGCTGTGCTTGGCAGTGCTGGCTTGTTTGCATAGAAATTTTTTTAATGTACATCTATGCTTCATTACTTATAAAATTTGATTGAACTGGAGAGTTCGAGTGACGTTTTGTTGCAGCTGGTGTTGCGTCCTCACATCCGCTATGCTCTCTGCGGAGGTGAAAAGCTGCTCTTCGGGAATGTCTCTGCCATGTACATGGTAATGTCTTTGACCAGTTTATAGCTTTGTATTGAAAGTATTGGTTTGCATTATGAGCTCTTAAAATAAATATTTCATTATTTGAAATTTAAATGATGTGAAATCTTGAAATATGTTGGCCTGTGGGAGGAAAGTGGCTGAGGAGGATTGTCTACATTAGGATATACATAGATTCAAGTATATGGATGAAAGAAAAATGAAGGTGAAAGCAAATTGTTAGGTTGATACCAACCTGTGGGGAAATAGCAGTAGTGTTAGGAATTTGGCTTTCCTGTTTTTTTTATTGTTCACTCTAAGACATTAACCAAATTTATGCTCTTTATTGTAAAAATGTTGTTGCATGAGATAATGAACAGTTTGATAATAAAGGAGGTATATCAGAAATTCTAGTAATTCCTTTTGGAAAGAAGGAATTTTATCCTATGTCAGTGGGCTTGTGAGAATTTTTGAATTACACTGGGTCATGTACTGTAATCTTTTGATAATGTTTACTTTGAAAATTACTATTGAATGTTTCATGTGTTGTAGTCCTAGTTGAAGCCAACTGAATATTATATCAACAAAGTAACGTAGTTTATTTGTTTTTTGAGACATGCAGTGCATTGGTTAGTGGTACTATTTTCATAGTATGCAAACACTTTGTGCATTACCTGAAGATGCACAGGGTTTAATGTTGCTGATTGTGTGTAAGCTTCTAGCATTTCTTAGTAATATAGTTTTTAAATGTTTCATTGCCATCAGACCAGCGAGGACAGTCATGTAAGTGGAGAAATGAGTGAAGATCATCAAGGAAAGAGGGATTGCGATGTAAAGCTTTCCGGTCAACCCACATCCAGCCTCGCCTCTACACCCACTATGTCACTCTCCCAAGACTTGGCTGAAAACTCCAGGGGCCACAAGGCTCTATCGCAAGAAAATGGATGTGCAAAGAACAATCAAAGTGGAAGCAATATTATTGAGAGTCATTCCCCTGATTTAAACAAGCCAAAATACTCATCTCCAAAAAAGATGGCTTCTTCACCTAACTCATCTGATGCTCATTCCACAACCTCTAAGGCAAACACCAGCTTTGAAATGCTCACTACTGACAATTTTCCACCGAACACACCCGTGCTGGAGCTGACACGTTCTAATTCGTGCAGCCCGTTTAGGAAAGGTACTCAAGACCGCAAGTACGTTCGTAAATGCTTCTTCATGCCGACCCAAGCTAAAAATGTGGTGGAGGAGAGTGATGAGGAGGCACATTCCGATGCCAGTAGAGGTGACGATGATTTTGATGACAGCATCATAAGCCCTACACCTCAGATAAGATGTTCCTCTTCTTTAACTGGATCGACTGCGCCCTCGCAGTCTACGGCTAGCAGTTTGCTCTCTACGCCAGTACCGTCTTCAAAGCTGCAAAGTGAGTTATTTGTCAGTATCTAGTTTTGTTTTTACATTTTTAGTATAATATTCTATAGCTTATTATTTGTCTAACTTCCGCTATTTACTTATTAGTTTCTTGTTATGAGAATAGTAAGCTTAATTTCTACATGGTCTTTTAATCATATTGTATGATCTTCAATGTTATCTATTCTATCTTGAGATAAAGTGAGTTTTAGATTAATGTCTTCTTATTTTATTGTTAAAACGTGACAGTAATGATTGCTCGACCAATCGTCGAAATGCCCAGATAAACTTGCCACCATCCCCGAAACTCCCTGCTCGCCCTTGGGCCGCTGTCGCCCTGAGCTTGGGAGTCCTTCCATTGTTCCTGACTCGCAGAGCTCGCCTGGACCCAGCCACCTCTCTGCTGCTGCACTCAAGGTGATGTGCTGTCCGCCCTGACGCCTGCCTACTCTTGAAACTCTGAACAATTTTTGCGTCGTGTTGCTAGAACTCATGATGACGAATCGCATTATGCTTGTAAACAAGGAAATAGAAAAATTGTATTAGGGTTATTGATAGGAATGAACTTCACGGGAAATTTTAAACCTTATTGTTGTGGACAAAAGGTAAGTTAACTTTTTGTCTGTTACTGGCTTGCATCTCTTTAGTACAACTTTAAAAGTGAGGGGTTAACAGCAGGAGTTTTCTGTTACCTCGTGTAGAATACATTTTGTTGTTTCCACTGGATTCAATGTATTTCTGGAGTCTTGAGGCCTTTACAAGTAGTGTCGTGCAGTTGATGCTGCAGCTGTGTGTGAACGACAGGGTCATTTACTGAAGCCCGTTCTGCTAACTAATGCAATGCGCAAGTCCTGTGAGTTTCAAATAATGGTAATAAGAATAAGATTCTTATTTTTATTTTGTATTTTTTTTAGTATTATTTTATAGTATTCTTATTAGATTATTCATTATTTCGTAGTAGCTGCATCACCATACTCAGTTCAACATTAAGTGTTGTATAATAACCTGCTCAAGAATCTACTGCGTGTGCTGTCATTCGTTTGATTCACTTCTGTTTGTAAAGTCCCCTCAGGGGCATACAACTATTTCAAATTAACACCCCCAAGGGTGATATGTATGTGGTGTTCCAAGTATAGGAATAGTTTTTGTTTTGGACTATCCTTTTCCGGTTCATTGCAGTCCTGTTTTTCAGCACCTGCTACTTTCTTCATCTTTTATCTTGTTTCATGATCTTATTTCTCAACTCAGTGTTTCTTCTTTCTTACTATTTCTTTCTATACTTGTACATAGATTTGCGTTCTCTCAAGTTCATACCAAATGGTAGAACGCCTTCGTTTTTGTTTCGGTTAGAGAGGCTTAAACTAACATTTAATCGAATTTTGTTACCTGTTTGTTAAGAGCTATTTTCCTACAGGGTAACTTTGTTACTGCCTTTACATTGAATACTGTAATTGAATGTTTTTTAACATCCCAGACACCACCGGGCAGCAGCAGTCGTTCAGATACAGAAAAGGCCGAGGGCTACAACAGCGACGCCAGCACTGACATCGAGAGTGAGCTTGATAAGGCAGAAGAAGAGGACGCCACCATTACTTCAAACAATGAAAGTTCTCCTAAACTGGTTGCTGAACGACGTTTGTCCACTGAAGCCGTTAGCAAAGCCAACAATGCTGCTAATGAAGATAGTGCAAATGGGGATGAAAATGAAGAATTGACGCAAGTGTTCTCTGGGAAAACATGTCTTGCTTCACAGGATGGCGATTTATCCTTGGCCGAAGATGCTCCTATTGCTACTCAGGATGTTCTAGAAGCTTTCGGTGAAAATATCGCGGATTCCTCTGAAATAAGCTTTGATATTTCTGACAAAACACAGGACATCCTTTCTGCTTTTGATGAATCTACCTTATCTCCTGGAAAAAATCGTGGTGATACTTTCAAAAAACCATTTCCTACGCCTGGTACTGGGAAAAAAGCCGTGAATAACTCTCGAAAAAGATGTGTGGATGATTCGGCTTTAACCCAGGATGTTCTAGACTTGTTTGACTGCCCAACTCAGGTTGTGACAGGAAATTTACCGAGGCCAATTTTGGGAACTGCCAACGAGCAAGACGATATATCTTTTGCTCCTACACAACTTTATGTTGGCGATGCAAAGGATATCACTGAACAGCCCACTCAAGTTATGCTGCCTGGAGATGACCACGCTGATAACAATGACAGCATTAGTGACATGTGCACTCAGATTTACAATGAAGATGCTGTGCAAAACGTGTCTCAGAAGCCAGGCATGATGACTCCTGTCTCCCGTCGTCGTGTAGCTGGGAAGACAACGCCTGATGATTTTAAAAGTCCTGCTACTAAAGCACTCAATCAGACCGAAATGGAAAGTCCTAGTTGCTTACCCACTCAGATATACAATGAGAATCTGAACTCTCCACGTCATGGATTGCATGAGAGTATTAGCGACATGGCCACTCAACCGTATCACCCTGACCTCGATGTCAGCGAGAACAATTCTCCAAGGCCTTTGGCGGGTCTCGATGCTGAGTTGAGCATGAATGAGATGGCGACTCAACTGTACATTGCTGACAAAGCAGATGAAACAAAAAGTGGCACTCAATTTTCCAAACCTTGGTCTGTGGAAGTTGAAAAAGAAAACGACGACAGCCTCAGTGAAATGGCCACCCAGCCCTATGCTGCAGACAGCATTGATGATGCTTCAAAATCTGTTGCTGAATTTGCTTTTGGTGTTTCGACGAAGACACTCTCTAGTGATAGTCTGAGTGATATGGCTACCCAACCTTATTTCGAGTGTACTGCCGACAATACTCCTGATATGAGCAAAAATAAGGATGAAGTGGCGAACAAAGAAGTTCCTGTGGAGACAAAAGAAAGTATCAGCAATATGGTGACCCTGCCGTATGCGGAGGGAAATGCTGATGATAACGAGCCTACGGACGACAATGCTACACAATTATTTGATTCCTCAGAGTCAGAAGGTTCTAGCAAAACTGTCGTTGAAGCTCAAGGTGATAATTTAGCTGTAAATGAATCTCATGATGCCTATGACGAGCCTACGCAAGATATGTTGAACGGCGAAACCGAAGGATCTCCATTTCCTAGCGGTGAAGACTACGATGCTCCTACCCAGATAATCCCATGTGCAGATCAGCCAGACCATGAATCAAACAACGTTGTTACTGGTCTCCGTGAAATTCCTGGCCCAGATGATGAAGCACTCACTCCTTTAAAAGGTGCTTTGTCCTCAGAGGGTGTAGGCCGTGTTTCCAATAATGCTGGTCTCTGTGAGGATGGCAAGAAAATGAAAACCCGCCAAACACCTGTCAAATCGCCGGAGACAAACAACGATATAACGTTGACGCCCTCTTTAAATCCTTATGTACAAAAACCTGATGTGGGTAAAAATATTGAAGATTCTCAGTCAGTTAACTTCGACAAATTTAATGAAGACCAAGATACTGACAGCTGCAATTCCTCTACGGTTTCTGATACGATGCTGGTAAATATGCCCGAAGAAATTGGTGAAGAGGAACGCCCCAATTTTAATTCTGACGATATCTTGATTGATAAGTCATCATCTGGGGAACCTGATGTTCGAACGTCGGCGTTCAGTTTCATTACTCCAGCTCTCGAGGATGAAACTTCAATGCCCGATCAGGCTGTGACATCCGATTCTAATACTCCGACACCTGATGTGAAAGCTTCATCGCATGGCGCGCCTGTTGCTGAGCCTAACGACGACATTACTGACAGTGAATTGCCTCCTCTCGAGAAGAGCTCGCCCGCCACCAGGACGAGTTCGCCCGCCACCAGGACGAGTTCGCCCGCCACCAGGACGAGTTCGCCCGCCGCCAGGACGAGCTCGCCCGCCGCCAGGACGAGCTCGCCCGCCGCCAGGACGAGCTCGCCCGCCGCCAGGACGAGCTCGCCCGCCGCCAGGACACCAAATAAAGATGTTGACGCCATTCGGGAGTCAAAAGCTTCTTCAAGCATTGAAAATTCCGCTGCGACCAATTCCTTTCAGTTTGGTTCGAATCAATATGACGTGAGTCATTTGGACAGCGATGGTAACGCTTCTGATGATTCAATAGAAACTCTCAAGTTTTTATCGGACACAGAGTCTGGTAGTCAGTCCTGTCAAGCGCTCACTCCTGTGAGAGATGGTGCTCGTAAAGTTGTGTCCACTCCCAAGTCTTCAGACAAAACAACTGATATTGATGTCAAAACTCTATCGAAAATTTCTGAAGATGAGTCAGTTTTTCCTCGTCGTTCGAAGAGATCACCGCGCCAGTCAACCCTTCGCAAGAAGAAAAATCGTTGTGACAAAAGCAAAGACGTACCTCTAATTTCCAGCGACGATGACAGTGAACTGGATGCGTCTTCCCAAGCCCTCTTTAGCATGAGCTTAAATAAAATGACGGCGTTGAAATCGTCTGATGACTGTTCCAATGCTGCCAGCTCCTTAGATCTTGCAAGTCCGTTGGGACCTGCATTTGCTCGTCCAGTTCTCGATGCTGAGGAAGAGGTGAAGGGACAGCCTTTGTCGACTGCCAGTAACATTGATGGAATCACAACGGAACCTCAATCTTCTGCTATTCCCGGTGATGGGATTGAATTTACGTCAATCCAGAACCATTGTGAGTCCTCAAGTGCTCCTATCACTTTGAGTAGCGATTCAGACGATGAGCCTCTAAAGGGTAAAAAAAATGTTAAAAAACTTGGAAAAACTGCTAGAGCGTCTCGCGTTTTGAAAAGAAAATGCCCAGAAACAAATATTGACCCTCCTCGCGTTAGAAATTTGAAGAACACAACCCAAGTAGTTGATGAAACATCTCAGGCTGCTGGTGAAGGAACTTCGATTGGTTCTTGTACATCTGCTAAAGAAATTAGCGCTCGTCGGCGTTTAGAACACACAAGCATTAGCCCGTCAAGGTCTTCTATTGTACATCCTCGTACGACAAAAACTAGAAATTCGGCTGGAAAAGTGTCAACCAATGATTGCAGTACTGCACCCGCTCAGAAGCAAGCTAATGATCATCTTCGCAGCGTCCGAGTTCGGTCAGCTGCCAAAAGCAAGGAAGTTACCGAGACGAGTGTTCGTTCCACGAGAAGTGCTCGTGCTCGCCGTCCTCCGACGCGTTACTCCCCTGATAAGATCTCTAGAAAAAATAACGATAATGATGATCAGGACATGAGTGGTATTGATCAAGAGAATAGCTGTCCAAAAACGTACTCGACTGCCACTGCCCAAAAGCATTGTCGATATTTGAAAAGTACAGCTAAACGACTAAAGATCTCGAATGAAGTCGATTCTTCTGTTTGTAAAGAAGCTGGAACGTCTGAATCCTTGTCCAACAAAATTAATCACGCTGAAGAAGAGAGTGTTGAAACAGTCGTGATAGCTGCGAGGCCTTGTTCGAGTTCTGACGTATCTTCGAATTTCTTGCCTGAATCTGTGTCTAACACTTCGAAAGTTGGGGCTGTGTGTAAGTCTCATCCGACTGTTAAAGTATGCACTTACAGTGAAGCCGAAGTAAATGAGGAAGTAGATTCTGAATCGACTGTTTCATCAACAACTGATACAGTACCTAACAATAGAGGTCGAAGTACTCGCCCGAAAAATCGTGTAAGCATTGAAACATCGACGCCGTCAAAATCAATACGTCCTTCTCGAAACTCGAAATCTCGAGCTAGTTTTGCTGTTTCATCCAATCAAGTTAAAACCTGCTTGCGTCAAGGTTCCGGTGCTAGTTCTCACTCTGGAACTTCTTCGGCGGTTGATGGATTCAATGAAATATCGGAACAGTCGACCTCATCCCGCCAAAATTTGCCTGTTCTCCATGAAGAAGAAAATGAAATCACGTTTAATACATCTGGACTGCACCGGAAGTCGACTCGCTTTTCTACTAGGAATGCGTCTCGAAATAATGCCGTGAAACGAAGTTCAGTTGTTGCAAACAATGCGCCGGCACTGGAAGTTGAGGAGCCCTCCACTCGAACTAAGAGACTGAAGATAGAGCAGCCATCTCCATCTGTATCATCTGAGTCAGTTAATCATTCTTCAGTAGCGGATTCGTCTACTTTGAGCTCTGCCAGAGGAGGTCCACGAAAAAGCAACAGAAAAACTTTGGGTTCTCGTTTGACAGTGCATTCACAAGAGACCCAGCCACCATCAACTGTTGTCTCAGCTCAAAAGAGTGAAGAAGAGAATCATACGGCAAATCAAGCTCAGAATTCCCAATCGACCTCGTTTGTCGTGCCAATTAGTAGGACGGCAAAGAGAAATCTTCGTATAAGTCAAGACTCTAGAACTGTTCCGCTATCTCAAGAATCCTCGTCATCTAGTGCGTGTGCTATTGAAGAGGTTGAAGAGAATGACAGTGTACAAAGTGATGACGAAAGTCAATCTTCTTCAAAGCCGAAAAAGAGTCGTGGTCGGCCTCGAAAATCTCGAATTCAAAACCCACCCGCACCAGACCGAGAGGACCTGAATTGTTCAGTAGGGAGCGTGGAGAGTTTTGCTTCTTCTGTGGGTCGACGGCACCAAAGCGGGTCATCATCTCAGCGTTCCTCCACCGTTTCCGACAGAGGGAGATTGCTCTCTGAATCTTATTTAGTGAGTATCTAGTGGTTCAGTGCACATTTTATTTTTATTAAGGGTATGTGCTTAACTAAAAGATCCTTGAATAATTAGTTAATTCGGCTTTATGCTTACGATTGTCGAGCATTTAGTAAAATTATGTTCGACAATGACTTCTAAAACTAGAAAATGAAGTGGAATTTCTGAGAAGCATAGCATAATACGATAATTTTGCCTAGTTCAGACAAAAATACTTCCACAAGATGCTTGCGTTATGTAGTTGGTTCTCAAACTTTTGAAACATTATCGTGTGTAGTGCCAATCATCGTTTTTGAGCTACCAATATGCTTGTGCGGGAGTCAATTTATTTTAAAAGTCGTATGAGATTCATTCTCTTCTATTCCATGTCTTTGAGAAAAATGTGATTCGTACGTTGAATATTTTGGCGCGTTTGAAACCCGAAATACTTTATAAAATACTTTATTTTATAAAGAATTTTTGAGGACAGAAGTTATGTATTTCTGATCCAGACATCTAAATTCCGTATTTCTAAAACTGAGCAAGAACACGGAGGAAACCTCTTTTGCGCTCGAATATTTTTCGACTCTCACGCTGCACGGTCATTTCATTTTATACGTAGACTTACACATTTCACGCCACATTCAGAACTGCTTTGCAGATTAGTTAGTGTACAACTTCCTTTGCCAGGACAACTCTCTGCTGCTGTCTCCGTCAGAGCGACAGTCGCGCGCCAACACAAAGCCTCGAGTGCTTTTCACAGGTATCGTGCCTCAGGCCGACGACCTCAGGACGCTCAAGAAACTTGGTGAGTTCCTCATATTCCAATGCCCGCGTTAAGTTTTTTTATTATTTTGCGTTAATACGCTTTCGATTTTACTGTGGCTCGTAATAGTTTCTCCAGCTTTAATAATTTAATTATACGTATGTAGCAAATGCCAATTATAATGCTTTTAATTACTAAGGATCATGGGGATTTTATCACCAAGAAATTCGATAGTGTCTAGCCTTCACCAACGTGTCTTGGTTATTCAAGAGTTTTTGCTCTACTTCATGTATTCCCATGAAAAAGCCGTAAGTGTTAATTTTACATGCCTGAAATATTCGCTCTAGTTTGGTTTCAAACACCTTATTTTCCTTTTTGTCTTGGTGTAGGGGAAAGTGAGTAGACTCAAGCTCCCGTGTTCTGTGATGTTCTTTGGTTTAAGCATCCGAAGTTGTTTTTCAACGCCAAGAGCTAGGTGATTTTTAACACATTCACCACGTTTTCACGGTTGTTAACGGTTGGTTAGTTGAAAGTAGCAGAATTTGGAAATCGATTTAACTGCTCAAATACATTTTTATCCTTCCAAAGAAATATGAAAATACAATTACACGATAACATTTCACCTCGCATAATAAGTTATTCACTAAAAAGGTCGCAAAACATGGTGTTTCATTTACATCAGAAGGTGAACTAGAAATTTAATAATCCGATTGGGACACATATGACCCAATTCGCGACGAACGTGTTGAGCAATCACCCTTCTCCGTCGATGTTTCCACACAATCATGACGCACAAAGTAAAGACCCTGTGGCAGGTGGCGTGGTGGTGGAGAGCGCGACGCAGTGCTCTGTGCTGGTGTCCACGAGCGCCAAACGCACCTGCAAACTGCTCGCCTGCGTCGCTAGAGGCGTGCCTGTTGTAACCCCCGGCTGGCTCTCGGCTTCAGCTGCAGCTGCGGCTTTCACAGGTCTGTTGTTCGCGGGATTTTTCTTGCTTCGGTGACACCAAAAAATATGTACCATTACACAATTAAAGGATCGTCGTAGTTCTAATGCTTATTTTTAGTTGGAAAACTGTAATCTAGCATCATAGCACAGTGAGAGTCGTAGTTCAGAGTTCATTGTTCAAGGGATTTTTCTTGCTTATGTGGACTTTTTCTTTAGTTCCGGTGGCATCTAAGATTTGGACAATTACACAACTAAAGGATCTTTGTTGTTCTCATGCTATTTTTTGGGTTGGAAAACTAAAATCTAACAACGGACAACAGTGGGAGTTGTAATTCAGAGTTCAGCCTCTGGTGACCTAATATACGCACTCTAGCAGTCTATTCTGACGTGCTGTCAATAACTTCAGTGGCGACGCCATGCGCTTGATTTCTTGTGCCCTTCAACCCGAGAACACAAACCCAAACTGATTTCCTCCCGATTTAGGCCCTACGTTTTACGTACATAGTGTCAAATGTGGATATATTTCGTCTTGGGTTTGTTGCTCATTTTGCAAGGAATGACTTCTACGACCTCAACGATTTTGTTGCTTCTACTAAAAGCTGTAGACTGCTGTAGGGTATCAAACTTTTGCCATGCAATGTTGAGAAGTGCGTTATCTGTGTCATCTAACGGGTAGGTTTTAGAAAACATTTCATTTTGTGAATCTTTGAAATATTGTGAATAACTTTCCTTGTTTTTGACCTTACTTTTACGTGGACATGAATTTATTTCATCAGAGAAAATACAGCTCTGCTTAGCTATGAAAATAAGCAAGTTAAAACAACCAGTATTTGGAGCTTGGCTTATGGAGACAGTCAGACATTGTTATCCGAGTAAATTTTCGTAATAATATGAACCTTGTTTTAAATTTATAAAGCAACTGTCATTCTCATCAAAGCTATTATTTTTGCAATCTCCATGTCAACATTTTGATGGAATGCCCACTCACTCTTTTCAAATATTTTCATTTCATTACTATGTCCATGTCAACATTTTGATGGAATGCCCACTCGCCCTTTTCAAACATTTTTATTTGATTACCGTGTTGCACGTTGACTGAACAGACCCATGGGAATACATCGTAAAGGACACAGAAATGGAGACAAAGCACGGCTTTGAGTTGCGGAAGTCGCTGCTGAAGGCGCGGGGCCGGCGGCTGCTGGCAGGTGTGAGCGTCCATGCCACGCCCAGCGTCCTGCCCCAGCCTGATGACATGAGAGGTACGCCCGCTCTCTCTCTCTCTCTCACTTGCGGTCACTCGTGTTCGATGTTTCGATGAGCCTTTAACCCTTTACCGTGAAAGTGGATTCCAAAATCCACTTACATGAACAGCTCTAGTATATTTTATTCCTTCTGAAATTTCTGCCGTAAAGTGTTCTTCGAAGTTCATTGTCGAATGGCAGTCACTTCGTTGTGATGTTGGTGACCACCAGTTTAATGATGGTGGTTGTGATGACGGTAATATGACATCAAAATTCGGACGTTAAAGGGTTAAAAATTATTTATAGTATTTGACGAACGGAAAATTTTTTAGTGCGCGCATGCACTATGTAGCTTATTTTATGTCTTACTTTCTGAAGTGAAATCTTATGAAGCATTCAACCATTACTGTTAGGTCATTATTTGAGAATATCTTGTGAGTAAATGAAACGTTGGTAATTTTTAACTAATTACGTGAAAACTCGTACTTAGCTGACAAGGGTTCTGTAATCAAAATACTTAGTGGAGTAATGAAGGCTTAGCATTAATTAGTCATAAATTTTTGCTTTTAATTGCCTGCTATTAAGTAGTTCTGAAATTGATGTACCTTAAATTGAAATTCACCTGCTGCGTGTTGTTCACTAACAATTACTGGGTGTTTAAGTGCTGTTCATGCAAGTCATCAGGACTGGTGTAAATGCATTATACCTGAGGATGAGCATGATTGTGATATATTGTAGAGAAGTATGGGAAATATTGATGTAAACTCTATGTTCTAAATTCAACAACATCGAAGTAATTCTTGTCACGGCTTATTTGTAAAAAATTCCCACGAATGATTTTTTTTTATCATTTATTCGACTGAAAAAGTGATCCCTATCCAATTTCGAATTTTTTTTTATTAGGTAGAGATTGACCTGACCTTTGCGATGCTGTTATCAAAAATGTGGATATAGGTGTCGCCAATACTCGTGGGTATTACAGTGCTCTAGCTCAAAATGAATACCTAAATTCGATCGCCGTGGACGTTGAAGAAAATTATATCATCCTGCTTTTGTCGCACACGAGTCGGAGTTCACAGATCCGTCTGTTCAATCAGTTCTCGAATGTGTGTGTGTGTGTGTGTAAAAGCAAACACTGAGTTTTTGTCATCATGCTTCAGAATTGAGCATTTTCATTTCATACAGATTGCCTTCACTGAGGTTCAACTTGTTTAATCTTTCAGGGAAGAAAAAAAGATGTCATTGCTGCACTAGTGTATGTTGATTCTCGAAACGTGTGTCCATTAGTTGCTTCAATAACATTAGAGCTGATATAACGCACCTTCAACCTTCAATGACACTTTTTGGATGAGATATATGCTATTGTTTGCCTCTTCGGGGTGTGGATCTTAGTTAAAACTTACTTACAGAGTACTAGTGTGATGCATAATTTAATGACAGAAACTTCATTTCGATAATAAATTGTATTAATATCCCCAGGCTGTGAAATCGTTCACGTATAGCTGAGCATAGCTATAATGACCTGTATTATTTCCCTGCCTTGATCAGATTTGGTGATGTGCTGTGGCGGCGAATACCTGGAGCGGCCGCCTCGGAGCTTCTACGACGACATGGTAGTCGTGTCCTGCGAGCAAGACAAGAAGCTCTGGCCGGCATTCCGTAAAGTGAACATTCCAGTTGTGTCCACTGAGTTCATTCTCTCCGGCATCTTACGCGCAGAAGTTTCCATTGACAGCAATCGCCTTCAATAAGCCTGGAGCGTTTGTTAAATTCTGTATCTGTTTTTAGAACAATTATCGTTGTGGTTGAAAGGTTTTTCTATTACTCGAGGATTTCACAAGTGATATTTTTTACGTACGAAATATGTTGAAAAATTTCGCATAGGTGCGATAGCGCTTTGGAAGCGCGTGTGTATTTAACAGTGCTTGGAGCTTCTAATATTCTCTTTCGTTGTCATGTTTGTGTTCGACTAAGAACCAGTAATGTAGCCGTTGCGTTAAGGAAGGAAGGAGCTAATGGGTGTATCACCTTTTTTTTAAGTATTGAACATTCTTAAAACCGGTTTTTCATTTTTAATAAATAGTTTACCTCTGAAAGTAATTCCGCTTCGTCTGAAAAACAGCAATAGGGTTTCACAGATCTGTGCATGACAGTAAAATGTCATTATTCATACGTTGTTGAAGATACGTTACTCCATCATTTTAATACAAACAAGTTCTGTATCTTTTCTGTATAATACTTCTCTATTGCTAAATGCCTAAGGGTCCTGTTGAAAGGAGGGTTTTTGTTTACGTCGCAAAGTTGAAGTTGCATTGCTTGCGTTAAAGATGTAGAAAAAAATTGAGAAATAATCCACTCTATTGTCTTTTATATGTAGATACATCATTCCAGTAGTCATGTCCGATTTTGTTTCAACTTGAAATGGAATTTTTGAAACGGTATTGGGTAACTTATGTTTCTTGTTCGTATTTAACAAATTTTTGCTTTGAAGTAGAAGGTTATGGGGTTTTAGAAGGCAGTAGGTTTAGGGTTGTCCGTCCTATCATATTTGGACTGGCGCCCTCAGAAGGGAATACAGTTAAGTTACGTCAGCATTTGGTAGCCCTTTAGAACTTCTTTCTTTCGTGACCACTTAGCTTTTCTCAGTTTCATAACTTCTGAATATCTCTTCTTTGTTTCTATGCCCAGGGTATCTTGTGGGAGAACCCACCTGGTGCTAGAGCATACAGTTGATTCGCCGTTTTTTACAGTCCATGTTAAGATGTCATTTCTGTTCGCTCTATTGAGATCGCCTTCGTTGTGGCTTGGGAATCTAGGAAGCTAATAGTATAATAATAAATGAGCTCGGAATTGATTCAAATCTGGCGAGTAATGCTCACACAAGATATCAAGTAGCTATTTGAAAAAAAATTCATGGCAACATGGCACATATTTTATCATTTTTAAGTAATATTCTTTAGGTCAGCTGACCTGTGTGTTCAATTTAAAAAGAATTTCTGCTCGTCAGGCAATCCTTTATTCATCTTGTGCAAGTACTTCCTTATCTCCAGTTAATCGACGATCGTGGGAACTGGGAGATTAGAAGTGATGTTAATCGGAAAGTACAAGACGAAATCTACTAGCAGGTCTTTAAGCACAGAAAGGAAATTCTATGAAACCCTCAACGGTCAATATAGTTAAGATTATAATGTGTGTAATTAAGTAACGGGAACAAATTTTCTCGACCATGAGTTCCGATGTTTCGTGGAACCTGCTTGGTGGCTTGTGATCTCCTATGCATCATCGCCCTTACACACGAGCCTAGAAATGAATCTCAATAAGCTTTGTTCTGTAGCACAAATGGCTACTGCAGTGCAATTTTTGAAGCAACGCCAAATGCAAACATCCACTTTCCTCAACTGATAGGGGAAATACCAGGGAACAATTGCAGTGTACGTGACACAGATAACGCATCAATTGTGTCGAATGTGGTGGATTTGTGATCTGACGCATTCGCCTCATATACGTTTGCTGCGCATCTTACCTTTCGCGAACAAAGTTTGTGAAATAATTAAGTTGCAGTAAGAGCCATCATTGACCTAGTTCTATTATTAGAAACTAAAATGTGATGATCTTTGTTATAGTCCTTTATTAGAGTGTAGTCTACACCAAACCTCTTCGTTATTAATGAATGAGTCGATAGTCAAAATAGCGAGTTTTCCTATCATTCTGTCAACTAACAGCAAAGGTTGTTGATGCCTGTTTTTTTTTTTTTAGTTTCGTGATTTGCACATCTGGTTGTTGGTGTATCCACTATTATTTTTGTCCAATCAAGAGCTCGAGAAATTTACAAGGAAGAATCGCCTTAAAGAGTTATGGCGACGGTTAGAATCTTCTATGTTATAAGTTTATGGAACATGTAGAGCAACTTAGCCTCATGATCTTTCATTTGTTTTAAATCGATTGTTTTGCAACTATACGTATATTCACTAAGCAAAGCTACTGTTTGTTTGGGACTTGCCACCACTTTTGAGTTACTCGCTAGTCTTAAGTCAGGAAATTTGATGCATCAGGAACGGAAATCAGTTATGAAACCAGCACAGTTCATCAATGTTGAACTGACAACTCGCTACCGCGACGTCTCCTATAACTAGCGTAGCAGCGCTGTTGTGTGGTTATAAATCTATTCATTCTCGAGGATGTCGAAATGAAATTGTGATGTATTAAATTGAAAGGTATAATGGTGTAATAAAATCACAAACCTTGTTATGGTAAGCTAAAAGCATTCAGCAACAAAACTTATACCCACATTCTACGTTCAACTTCCCACGATTAGAAAGTATCTCGCCACCATATTTCAGACTCATAAAATAATGCAATGAAAATTATTACTTCGAAGTACAGTTTTCTCGTAAATTGCTCGATTTCTTCTAAACGAAATTCTCAACTACATTCGGTTTAATCCGCAACAAATAACTAAATATGAAACATAACTTAAATTGCAAGCATAAGAAAAGAAATCCTAAAATATTACAAGAGCTATTGATCTGTACATATCTGAAAATAATTTATTTACCTATTGAATGTAACAGTGAATTAATGATTTACATAGTTAAAACCAGCAACAACCCTGCATGAAGTGGAAATTCCACCATACATCACCGTACAGCTAATATTGAATGTAAATAAGAAAGTTAGGCATGATTTGAAGGCATTGAATACTGGGCCGTGAAGAGCGAAGTAAGATCACAGATACGCTGCACGAGCTTGTGTTATCAGCCCTTGCATGCGTCTATCATTTTCTGCAGCTCGCCGCTGGCGTGCAGTGCCTTCGTCTCGGAGCCTCCTCCGATGCACTTCCCACCCACAAACACGCGTGGCACCTGTCAAACATTGGCTCATATGACCGCACGCTATGGACACTCGGAAGTAGCCTTGCTTGCTACACCCGCTAACGGAAATAATTATTGATGCCTTCTTGACGATGTATACTTCGTTAGACAGAGTGAAAGTTTAGCATGCTAATGAATAATTATACGAATTGAGTGACAGATTTTGTCCACAGCTGCCTAATCTATTCCAAATTGAAGACATGTAAATGATGGGGTGTAGTTGTGATTTCATAACTCATTTAGAATGGTAGGGTAACATTTGGACAGTAAAAAGAAATTAAAGGGAAAGAACATGAATTCAGAGGAGGTTGCATACAGGAGCAAAAAAATTCAATCAGACGTGAAAGCGTCTTGTATTTAGAAAGTAAACAAAGCAAAAACTAATGTCAGCACAAACTACTGTCTCAAGCGTTGCGCCATTGAGACGTCAGCGCATAGGCAATAAATTTAGATAGTGTTAGTTTATCCCATGCTATTTAGACTGGCACCTAGGAGAAGAGTTGCCTGAGGTATAGATAGGCCTTCAGGATTTCTATTTCTAGTGGCCTCTTAGTTTCTGTCAGTGTTCATCCCTTTCCAATTTTATATTTGTGATTTATTTTCCTCGCAAACAACATGTACAGAGTACCTCCTGTGGGAACACACCTTGTGCCTAGATTCTCCATTTTCTAGTCATTTAAAGTTTTACCTTTTTGTGCTATTGAGATTTCCTCTGAAGATTAGATTAAATTATTAGTTAGTTTAAGCCTCCCTATCCACCACAAAGACGATCCAGAGAGAGGAAGGCACTATTCAGTATAGATTTAAGAGAATGTGGAATCTATGCAGAAAGGGCTTAGAAAAAGTAAGTTGAGAAAGAAGTTCATGAAACAAGATCAAAGTCAAAGAAGAAAGTAGTAGGTGCTGAAAAACAGGACAGCAGTGAACCAAAAAAATGATTGTCCTCGACATAAAAACATTTTATTTCAACAAAAAGAAGGCCTACCTCACTCAGCTTGGGCCCTCATATTTTCCCCCTGGGAGCACTAATTCCCACAGATACAATGGTTGTATCCCCTGAGGGGGATTTTCTTTAAAGTAGTTAGAGAGAAACTAATTTATATCATAATTGCAATTAGACTTCATTGATTTGTAAAGGTCAATTAGTTTAAGCCTTTCAAATCCTAATAAAGAGGCATTTCCAAGAAAGAAAAAAAGGTAGCATCTAGCATGAAATTTAAATCTACCCACAATGTGTGTTTCAACACCCTGGGTATATAAATAGCAAGGCTGGAAGTATTTTACAATTTGAAAATTGACAAAAGTAATAGGTAATGAAAAAGACAACTGTAAGCTGAAATAATAGTCTATATATAAAAAAACTATTCATTTCCAAACCAAGAAAAGTGCCTACTTTGCTTTCAGATAATGACTTCACTTTTCTCTCTTTGGGATACTAATTCACATAGATACGATATTCATATACCCCTGAAAGGTTGGTTGAGAAAATCATTGAGTAGATATTGCAAATGAAGTTCAAATGTGAATTATAGATGTGGCTTCAAGGAAAATGATTGTTCTTGTAATAAGTCTTCTATAAATGATCAGTATGTATAGAATACATCAAGTCCTGTCAGTTGGAATACTAACTGAATCTGTCTCCCCAAAGGAGAATGATAAGCTTGGTCATGAGGCCACAATGGCAATGAAATAATATTCATTTTTGAAAACCATCAATGTGGGGGTGGGACATGGATGATATTAATTCCATAAAAAATAGAGCAGTTAAAATCCACTTACTGTGCGTGCACCAGTAATTTCAAGCAGGGCATCTTGAATTGCTGAGGTGTTGGGTTCTTTATTGATGTCAATATCAACAAAGGAGACATTCAGCTCTTCAAAAACCTGCAATAAATAGATGCTTTAAGACAGACCACAGGTGTGTGGTATTACAAAGTACATGAGAAAATTTGAAATATAGAAACTTAAAAATTTAGTTCAATCTTCTACTCAATGAAGAATTCAAGTTCTTGCAGTAAGCAGATATAACGTGAAGACAATCTCTGAATAGTTGCACTCAGTTTACAATATATGGAACTCAAGCCCTCAAATTTTAATATAAAAGTTAGAGCTGCATTTAAATTTTAATAGAAGTAAAGTTCAAGTCTTAATTAATTAGCGTACCATTAGCAATTTTCTGCGAGCAATAAAATTGAAATTTTTTAATACCCACAATATAAATTTGAAACTGAGTTTTTATTGCCTTCCATTTCAAACAATAGAATGCTACCAAAAATGAAGAATTCAACTATTTTTCTGTATTGCATATATATAAATTTTTTACAATTTCTGAATATAAATGAAATGAATTGGTTGAAATTATTAGTCCTCACAATGGAAAAACCTGCATTTTTATTTTTTGTACAGAATCATAAGGTCAATATCGGGTTTAATGCGCTCACGAAAATTAAGAATTCCGTTCCCAAGAACCACTAAAAGAACACATTTAAGAACGTTTTACACAAATGACATTCTGCTCGCCGGTGCGTAATTTTCAAATTATTCAACTTATAAGTTATAGGAACGTCGTATATAAAAGTGAAGGATCGGACACGTAAACATGCTGTAATACGGTATTCACGTATCGATGGGTGAGGTTAGGGTAGGTTATGTTAGGTTAGTTAAATAAACTAACCTAAAATAACATAAATCAACCTAAAATAGCTTACCTTAACTTACGCAAACCGAGGCTGTTATTTTCTTGGCAAGAAGTGGGCATCTCCCGCCAGAAAAGTGGGCCTGACCCAACAATTCGGCGACTAAGCAGCCGACCATATAATGTTATTCCTAGCTGAACGTAATAATTGTTATATCTCAAAAATAACGCATCAGCGAGCAGAATGTCATTTGTGTACAACGTTATTAAATGTGTTCCTTAAGTGATTCTTCGGAACGGAATTCTTCATTTCTGTGAGCGCATTAAACCCAAAATTGACCAATCATAATTGGCTAGCATTACTTGGAAACAATGAAAGTTTCCTCACTGAGCCTCAATATACTTTGAACTAATATAGATTCATTAATTCTAAAGAAATTTTCAAGTTTCTACAACTACTAATGCAATTACATAATTATAAATAAAAAAATGAACATTTACCTTATAAAAAAGGTAGAAATGATTGACCAAATGCTATTTGAACGTGTTATCATTCAATAACAAATATAGCATTTTAAGTAGACATTATCAATTTCAGTTAAAAAATAAACATCTAAAATTAATGAGTTTAGTTGAGTCGTTAGTTTTAGCCTCCCTACCCGCAGTAACAAATGCGATCCAAAGAGAGGAAGAAGGAAGGCACCATTTAGTATGGAGTGTAGGAAACGCGGAATCTACGCAGAAAGGGCATAGAAACCTTAAGTTGGGAAAGAAGATAATGAAACATGATCAAAGTTGAAGAAGGAAGTAGTAAGTGCTGAAAAACAGGACAGCAGTGAACCGAGAAAAGGGTGGTCCTTAACAAAACAAAATCCCATTCTACTGCAATAAAAAAAAAGCCTACCTAACCTTTAGCACAAGCCCTTAAAATTAATGAATAATAATAAATTTTGGTTAATGTGCAGCGTTTGCTAATAATCGAATTTTGAATTTTTAGTGCCAAAACATAGGTAATAAGATCAAAATAAACAAGTTTTTTCTATGCACTTTCCTTCGCAAATGAGTATGTTACAAGTTATAGCGGTAAATTAGTTACCGCAACTCTAGTGTTCGAAGCGGAAAGTAATTCATCGAGTGCGTCGAATGGCAACACAGCAGTGGACGCTTCCTTCCAACGCGCTTGAATGATCGAGCGCGTTGCCGCCATCTAAGACGAAAGTTAACATACTGGCTGATACTGCTATAACTCATTTTTTGGTGATAATTTCTATTGTGTTGTTAGCTAAAAGATTCTAGAAGTGGGTTCAGGCTCCGTGGGGCCAGCAAGTAATAAATAACATAGTGCTTAAACGTATTTAAACAGCTCAATTGCTCAAAAAAAAAACTACCGCTCTAACTCGTAAAATACTCATTTGTCGCAAAAAGTGTATAGAAGAAGAGTAGTTTATTTTGATGTTACCATGATTCAAGCAAGAAAAATTCAAAAATAGACGAGTAGCCGTTTAATCGAGCGCATTCGTCATCATTGACAAAACTAAACCTACCGCAATAACTCGTTAAATACTCATTTGCGATGGAAAGTGCATAAAAGAAAACTTGTTTCTTTTGATCTAATTAACTATGTTTCGGCACCCAAAATTCGAAATCTGATTATTAGCAAACGCTGCATATTAACCTAAATTTCATGTTTGTGATGTAATAGCACACTCTAATGTTACTGTGTCTCACCTCTCAAAACCTGCAGGTCAGCTGTCACTACATAGGAATATTAGTTCAGGAAATTGTAAATAAAACTAGATTGATGAAATCTGAGGATAGTGCATATATATAAAATTATGTCCCCCAAAATGTAAATCATTTTATCGCAATTACGTTGTATTTTCGCCTATTACAGATCTCTTTCCTTTAATACTTATAAAGTTCCATCAACATTGTAACTTTTCATACAACGCAATACAGGCCTAGTAGAGTAATGAAATAGTTATAAACAGCAAAGAGTTAGTTGAGCGAGCAGCGTAAATTGATTAACTACGATGCACGGAAAAAATTATGCCTGAGACCAGCCACTTATCCTGAAAATATACGTTTTACTGATAACACAGTCGCCATTTTCGTTTCCAAATGATAGTTGAAGTTTTGAAGAGCTTGTGCCTCCCCACCTACATAAAACTCCTTATTCGTTAAATACATACCTGTTTCGCCATGCGACAATATGGGCATGATGGTTTCTCGTAAATTACGACACAATTAGAGCTTATTGTGTCCTTAATCTTATTCAGAAGTTCCTCATCCATGACTGGTCTTTGCGCTGAGCCAGTAAGTCCCATATTGAACGGAACAGAACTTGGTTGCCAAGGATTCCACGCCCAAACAAAATTAAATTAAAAAAAGAAATAAGAAGACTCTTGTATTGACGAATTAGTTCAGCATTCAGTGATTAAATTACGCGGATTTAACACGTACAAATTTTTCTTGTGGAAAATAACCACGAACAAAATATCAGAAGGTACGAACAGTGAACAGGTTACAAATTTTGTTTAATTGCAGTCACTTTATTGAAAATTACATGAATGAGCTTCAAATTGTAGGTATCCCAACATAAAACTGAAAATTCTTCTTTTATTACATGATCTGTTAGTTTGGAGGCTAGATGACGTTTTCTCGTGCCTTTAATAGATCTAATTTGGGATATTTTCCAAATAAGTCCTGCCAATAATGCAATACACATGTTCAGCCATTTGTAAATTCTGAAATAATGCCCTTTTCGACTTCAAATTCCTTTCAAACGAAAGAATGCTTCGATTTTTCGAAACAATTCCAATTTGAAGTTAATAGGTCCATTATTTCAAAAGTTACAAGTGGGTGAACTTATGTGTTGCATCAGTGGGGGGACCTTTCTGGAAAAGGTCCCTAATTTGAAAAGTGGGTTGACTGGCTTTATCCTAGAAACTTAATAACCGATAATACAGCAATGTAATGAAATTCTGTCGTTTCAGTTTAATTTTGTGAAAACACCTTGTGCAAATACTCAGTGGTTTTATGAAATTTATCCCCATCACATTCATTTACAAAACATACTGCTAAGATACTTGAACATACTTTTATCTTCATTCTTATTTAATTCGTGATTTCATTTCTTGACCCAACTCTTATGACTAGTCGTTTGCCCGATCGTAATGATGAAAAACACGTACAATAATTTTCAAAAAAGCAATGAGAAGAATTTTCGTCGTACAAACAAAAACATCACTACTGCCGTACTTTTATTTCTAACCATATCTCTTTGTTGTGCATAAGCCAAGAAAAGTATAAGGCTTACAGTTCACCTACCGTAAACTGTTTTCTTAAAAATACTTTTCTTGCATCCGTTAAGATTTTAAGCATTTAACATTTATATTAAAGACTTAACTTTGTTTCAATTTATCGAATTAGTATGAATATGGAGTGATGTATTATCCATTTTTATATCCATTTACTTTTAGCTTCAGTGCCATCGATGCAACCATAGACTCTAGTATCATAACCTCTTAGGCAGTATACACGTAAATATTCTGTATCTAAAATGCTTAGCACAGAGGCATTCAAAAAAATGTTTACTTATTTTACATTAAAGCTTTTTTTCCGATTGAGAAGTGTTTTCATCGAACTTATTTGTACCATCAGTTCAGCTGTGAAGTGTTGCTACTTCAACATTCATATCTAATGATCATCTAGAAAGTCAAGAAATAATGGAAAAACATTTTTTAGTTAGCGGTTTGTCTTACGCTATTGAAGTGGAAAATTTTACTTCATTGTATATCCAAATAACGTATTATTATTCATAGAAATCATTTAGGGTTCATCTATCGTATTTCAAAATGTGTGATTGTAAATGTGATTGTGTAATTATATCCAGATTATTGTGCAATCGTGAAATCAACGCAGACACGTAAAGTATTAATGCATTAATCTGTGTCGCTTTATTGGTTATATTTATAAAGAAAATGTGTGTTTTTGCTCGTCTTAACTGCCGATAAGAAATTGTGAATTTCTTGTAAACATTTTGATAATAGATTGAGAACCACAGTCTTTCCACGAGAATTAAACAAAAATTTGGAACAAAAATTACTGACTATAAGAATTCTAAGGAATCAAATGATGTCACTCCATCAGGAACAAATCTTTTGTGCAACTCAATCGAATGTAGAAAGTGTTAGAGATTCACGGCTGTGCTGCGATAGAAATCCACAATTTTGTTTCAATCGCATCCTTTATTTGCTCTAAAATAAAACATTTCAGACATGCTTCTCCAAATGATTAAACGTTTGTACACATTTAACCGGAGCACAGTGGGATACGAAGCGCTTAAATTTTATCAAGGAACTCCTCTTCACTTCTTTCGAAAACGCTCGCGCAACCTCAGATGATGCTAAAACATCAGCGAGTTCACAAATTTATACTATTTGATCAATGTATCGGTGTTCTGTTTAGTCTTATTGCCTCGAATTTCTCCATTATCTAGGTAAATTGAATTTAAAAGTTTGGTGCAAGATATCGTCGAGGAACAACTTTTTTTCGAAAGACCGTTTACGCACAGTCCCGTTTAAGGTACCCGTAGGAGGGAGAGAGGGACTTCTCAATTGAACAGGTAAGTAGCATACATTTTGATGTTACATATGTGAATTACATCCTGTAAAAAGTAATTTTCATAGGTAATATATGCTTAATTAACATTCTGAAGCACTATCCAATTTTGTCGGAATTTACCGGCTACAAAACTGCACAAAAACAAAGCCGAGAACAAAATAAAAACAACAGCTATGATCGTTTAAGTTATAAGGGAAGTTACCACTACCTAGGTTTATTATTCTGTTGAGGGGAACATGGTTATATATCAATAGTTAGGTTTTTTCATTAAATGATTTTTCATAAATCATAATTAAGTACTCATGCACACGTAATGCAATGAACGATATGCAATGAAGTAAAATTTTCCACTTCAATAGCGTAAGACAAACCGCTAACTAAAAAATGTTTTTCCATTATTTCTTGACTTTCTAGATGATCATTAGATATGAATGTTGAAGTAGCAATGAAACTTTCAAGGGTGGCTTTCTAAAATCTCAGTTTTTCTGACGATCTAAATAACTAATGCGTGG